>JAUYWV010127113.1:0-11360 GCA_032274565.1 Nematoplana nigrocapitula
TCGGACGGACCGCGCGGGCTTCCCTACCTGAGGGAGATTGGGGTGCTCACGCCCCCCCCCCCCACCCGACCGGGAATAATAATAAGCAGTGCCTACTACTAACCGGTTCGGAGTCCATTCTCTGAGCTCCCGCTTGGAGAGTACTGCTGTTCAGTTCTCGGACAGGATGGTCACTGATGCTGGTAGTAGTTTGACACCACAAGAAACAGTTAAATCTTTCATCAATACAACTTCATGGTGGAAATCCTTTAATCTCTTCCTTCCATTTTGTTTTACTGCATAGCTGGCATTTCATATCGACAATTAACACTTAATGATTCAAGCGAGGATAGATGATCTATTGCGTCGTTCCTATCAAACCCGCTTACTACTAGCAGACACAGATGTCTACTGCAACTGCGATGCATTTCGTCGAGTTAATGACAGAATTTGTGGTGTGAAATGCTCTAATCAAATTGAAGCGATTCTTCAGTTTACACTCTCACAAGTGCTTATTATAGCCTGTTTCCTTGCAGGATTCCATGACCAGAAAAGGGACTATAAACGCAGAGGATACATAGTCAGTGAACCAGCGCTCACTTACCATGACACACGTTTTTCACACACAACACTCTCTCACTCTCACACTCTTTCTCACGCAGAATCTCTTCCTCTCTCCTCTCCTCTCCCCCTCTCTCCTCTCCCCCCTCCCCTCTCTCCTCTCCCCTCTCTCACCTCCCCCCTCCCCCTCTCTCACTCCCTTTCCCTCAAATAGATACCCTCTCTCTCTCTCTCACTCTTTCTCCCACACTCCCTCTCTATCTCATAGACACGCTCTTTCTCACTCCCACTTTCTTTCTGTCTCTCACTCCCTTTCCCTCAAATAGATACCCTCTTTCTCCCTTTCTCTCTCTCACACACTCCCTCTCTATCTCATAGACACGCTCTTTCTCACTCCCACTTTCTTTCTGTCTCTCACTCCCTCTCCCCCTTACAGACACGCTCTTTCTCAGTTACTCTTCTCACTCACTCTCATTCTCTCTTTCACTCTCGCTCTCACACACACTATTCTCTCTTTATCCCTCTCTCATTTATTCTTTCTTACATGCACTTACTTACAATCCTTCAGATTCACTCACTAATTTTCGCCCTTTCAATCAATCACTCTCCACTACCATCTCCCCGTCCATTCTTTCTTTCTCTTTCTCTCGCTCTCATTCTCCACTAATTCTGTAAGTGAAGCTGGAGGGGTGAGCACCAGTGGAAGGGAGATTTGGAGGAGGCAGTTTGCATCAAATTAAGCAACAGGAAACGAAGACGCCACATTCGCCTGGGCCAAGAAGAGGGGCAACAGAACTATCAGTCCAAAGAGAATGTGATGGAGGAAGCCCCAGTCGTCGACAGTCAACTCAAACAGATATTCGACGCGATATACGTGTGTGTGTGTGTGTATCTCGGATCACCTCGCATTGATTCACATCGAGCAAGCAATATGGCGAGCACATGTCTCCACCGGTGAGTCAACTACCAGGAGTGCTGACTCATAGTATCTATCCCCTCTAAGCAACTACCTCATTTCTATATAGATGGTCTCCCCGTGTGCTACAACTCCGCAGAGCTAGTCTAGATAGTTATAGCTAAGAGCTGCAAACATGAGGTAGCACCTAAGAAGCGGTAGCAAACAGCTGTTCCCACACTGTGCTACGTGTTCAGGATAGCACGGGTCAGAATGCTGAGGCAGGCATGTAGCAAATTAATCACATTTGAAGTTGTATTTTACTGAAACTTGCTTTGACACCTTTCCCGAACACACTGCATATAGGCTTTCAACAAGGTTGCCGGGGCTTATGGGAAATCAAATTCTAGAACTTCTTCCGAGATTTTCCAGGGTCCGTTTTATCCGATTTCTCAGATTTGACAACAAATTTCCATAGCTAAGGAAACTGTAATAAATAATCCATCGGAATGTGAATGTTAACTTATCTTTCCTCGACGAATCATGAATATAGTACTACAAAGCATTAATGACAGTCACAATCAAATTGTGTGCACTATAATAATACTGATAATTTTAAAATCGTATGATGCATTTATCGTTCTATAGTAGATGTTTGTATAATTGAAAATAAATAAAGCGATTTACAAATTCTGGGGCTTTTCCACGATTTCCAGGAAGCCTCGCCAACAACCCTGTAACAACGATGCTTCATTGTATCCGGAATTCACATTCCTAATCAGTACCACATATTTTAGACTGATGGTGCCCCATTTCGCTGCCACTGACAATTGTTCTGTTCCACATAATAATGTAATATAGAAAATAACCCCGTTGATTCAAGTCAGCCCAATGAAGGAGACGCGAGTGAGCCGTGGACAAAGGGTCACGTGACAACAACAAATAAAATTGTCAGCCAGCACCAGATGTCTGTGCCTGTGTCCTCTTTATAGTGCTCACACTGCGTGTGTGCCTTGTGACTCATCCAATATGCACTAATGTATGTAGCATTTCCCTTCTCTTCACCATCAGATGCTTGCCTCAACGTGTTCTCCTCCTGTTTCTGCTGCTGGTTGTGCTACCGGCAGATCCATTCGGCATTCATTTCACCACTACACAACAACTAATTTCACTGAATCTGGAGCCATAACCGGTGACACCACGCCGGGGTGCAGCCAGGATTTACTTAAGAGCTCACCATGCGAAAACCAAACATCGCAAATTCGGCTTATTTCTATATATTATTTTTTTTAAGTGCGGGCCTAAGTGGGGGTTCGGTCCGCCTTGGCTGCGCTCCTGGCACAACTGCCAAGGGCGCCCTGAGGTCTAGGGGCGTAGCTGCAAGACTGCTCACAATGGGTTTTCAGCATTTGCACAACTTCTGGACCACACATATTACTCTTACTGTACCAGGGTTGGCTGATAACTATAGGGAATACCATGTCAGCTCACACATAAGTGAATGCAAAACAGAAGAAAAAAATTGGAAAAAAAACTCTTGTATCACACACGCCAAAGAATACAAGATTCTGAAGCAACCTTCGAAGTTCTGCTTTGGCAAACTTAGAAGATAGTGTGCATGAGCCTCTAAAGTCCTAAAAATATCAGATTCTGACTTGGAACCAGAAGAGGAGTATGTACACAAATATTATCGGGATAGATTGTCCATCAGATCTTCGCTCAGTTAGGAGGGAATGCATAAACAACCGTCCTAGCATCTCTGAATTCTGTTCTGGACACATTGTCAAACTGCTAACAAGTTGCAGCATGACAGCTTCCGCCTGTGTTTTGTTCTCCTAACTATCCCAGTTACTGTAACTAGGCGCAGAACGATCTTTCTCCAAATTAAAATAATCGAAACTTACCTGCGAAGTATACGAATAAAGAGAAAAATATTCACAAGATTGCAACCTTCTCAATTTCAATAACTGCAAAATGCTATGTATTCTAAAGTGTGTTCCATATACTTTATGGTTAAAAAAGTGTAGCACAATATACAGTACATATTTTGGAAGGTTCACTGTTGGACTAGGGCAGAAACAAAAGTCAGGATTGTGTCTAAAATGATCGAATGGCAAAAATATCGAATCGAAAACTAAAAATATCGAATGCTACAACTAGTCCGATGATTTTTAATTCCCTCGATTCCACCTATGTAAATGGTACAATTTGGAAACAAATACGAAGAAAGAAAATCGGAATTAGGCCAATGTTGCCACTATCCATGCAGAGGAATGGAACACAGTGCAGTGTACTGAGGGTGACTTGCGGTTCGTACCTCCAAACATACAGTACTGTACGTATATGAAAGATACCACAACCAACTTAACACCAACACCTGTTTAGCAACAAAGAAATCAAGGTTCTTTTTTAACTGATTTGGGAATCTGACTTATTGAGGTTGCGCAAATCAGAATTCACTGGTTTTCCGCTGGTTCCTCGCACGTTATTAAGTCCATGTCAAATTTGCAAAATGGCAACGTCGCATATTCTCTATATAAATCCCTATTTGCCCTGGAACTGAGTTTTTAGTAGGTGCTGAGCGATATGTGATTGCCGTTTTATTTTAGTACCTCACAAAATACCTCCAAGGATGCGCTCTTTAATCCGGTCAGGGAGAAATCGGCTGGTCGACCGACATATACTGTGCTGTAGGTTAACGCTATAGACTTACACTGTATGTACATTTGATAGATAGACGAGGGATGTTGTGGCATCCTGCTTAGATACGTCATCGCATCTCTGTGAAGGGTCTGTATGTCTGTACGTCACGCTTATGATCAAAGTCGATTTTAGTTTGACGTTTGAGATGAGTAGTATAGCATGTAGTAGTGCTGACAAAAATAATTTACGGCCAGATTCTTAAAGATAGTTAAAAATTAATTATTAGGAGGTACGTTTTAACAGGAATTTGGTTTTAGTTGAAACTCCGTATGTTAAAGATTATTTACCCACTGACTATTGCGGGTTAAACTTATTTTCACTTAACTGCCGATAAATGCAACTCTTTAGACAAATTTCCGCGCTATTCATGGTTAAACCGTTGACGTCTGGTATCAGAGCTGTTACAACACACAAAATGTGACCTACTGTATCTAACGAAACGTTTGCACACTGCACTGCCTATATTGACCGCTGACCTCGAACAAGAAGTACTCGTGAAGATTTCGCGTTTGCCCCACAAGGTTTTCTCTGCTCGTCATTTTAACTAGCTGAGTGATATACACTGAACCTCGACGAAGCGATCTGTGCAGACACCGGTCGCGAACACATTCACACCTTGAATATTGTGACTGTTGTTCTACCTTAACGTCACTTGACCCAGTAGACAACAGTGTGGGCGATAGCATATTTAAGTACCATGACCGAATTCTAGTCAGGATTCCGGCAATGTTCATACGATACGAAAAGTTTAATAGTTAGCTTTATAGAATGACTCATAGCCGACTTTAGTATAAGGAAATTTGGTGCGTAGTCATACGACTTGTTTCCAAATTCTTTCCTATCTTGGAGGAGTCCAAACATTGCGCCCCATGCAGCCGTCTTCTCGTGGCGGGGCACTCTTGCTCCGGCAGGCAAACTGGTGTGTTCCATGAGACCTCTTACGCGGCTTCTCTCTCTTTAATATTTTTCTCTTTCCTCCCGAAAGATCTGGAAGCTGACGAGTCCCCACAAGCGGCAATTACAACAAAAGGTCGTGTAACCTTCAGTGACCTCAGGGCCACGGTTTAGCATCCATCCCGAGACACTGTGTATGCCCAAGTTAGGCGTACAGTACTACCTGCCAACACGGCCTCTCAGAGGACTCCGTGTCAGTGGACTCCTATCTGAAGGGGCTCCGACTCCCCCTGAAGGAAATACTGCCTGCCAAAAACAAAAACAAACAAAAAATTGCGAGAAACTAGGAAATCTCTAAAGTAAAAGAAACCATTCATTTACGTACGGCAGCCTACGAGTGATCCCCGGCTATTGGCTAACCATTTCCCTTAATAACGACCTCCAGAAGCTTGACAATGGCCCATTCAATCAGGGACCAGCAGGAGTGTGCTCGAAGTGATATGGGAGCACACTCCATAAGCTGGGCGAGCAAAACAACAGTGTTCATTTCCAATGGCTTTCGGTCCATTGATGAATTGAAGGTAATGAGAGAGTTGGCGGCATAGCGCAGAGAACAAAAGTATCACAAAGGAAGAAAGTGACCAACTGCAAAGATCTCTCCGCCACGATTCACTACCTACAGACAGGTGGTAAATGACCACTAGCCAGAGAATATAACATCGCATTGGTGCAGCACACACCCAACAAAGAATGTATATGCTGTAATGACACTAATTGCAGTGTGGAGCTGGCACTGATACAATTAATCACTTCGTTTATACGTACGTCGCCCTCAACCCAGCCAGATCTTGTACCATCGCATGAACTCGGATTGATACGAAGGCCACGTCGGCATTCGTCGCCCGGGGGTTTATTATAGAAGCTATGCTAACCTACTACATTGTATATATATATATATGTATGCGATGCCCTAATTAATTCAAACATGTATACATGCTGTGTACGAGAATTGAGAGCCAAGCATTGCAGAGGAAACAGAAGCTTGGATCGATAATTTGCTAACAAGTTATTAGGCACAGCTTAAGCGAGGTTTCAATTGGCTCACAGCCCATCAGTTGTCCGTTTCGAATTAATCGATTTCATAATTGCAGTTTAAAATTGTTTATAAACACGTAGAAGTTTTAACTTGGGAAGAAAGTGTAAAAGTTGTAAAAGGACTAACGCAAGGTGATCGCGAATCCGCTCCCCTGACTGTAGACCGAAAGACAAGCTCCAACCTCCATGCCTTGTTGGAATGCAGCTAGCAAATCACTCACCCTTGGCAGTGAGATCGAGCGAAGATCCTCGCAGATAGTCGGACGAGTAGCCCCATCGACTGCAGAAAGCGTCCAGATTCCGTCCGTCCAATCGACTCGTGGGAAGGTGGCCGGGCGAAGGAAAGCGAGCACCATCCTGCCAAACACCAAATCATCTCCTCGGATCAACATTTCCTACCGACAACACACGTTCACATCGGGAGACTATCTACTGTACAGATAGAAAACTTTCCTCGTTTTTTACTTCTCCTTTCTGCATTTCTTTCTACCAGGCTTCCCTTTGGTTCCTGTAAAAATAATCTTGTTCGTTATTTTGCTAGAGATGTGTTGTAAATGCTTCCAGAGGCATGTCATTTGTCAAATATAGGAAATGTCGGTCACTCGCCAAAGTGTAGTGTTATCGACAGGGCACCGGCTACCCACAAACTTCGCAGTAAATGATCTTCCGGAAATAGATCAAAGGATGGATTACGACTACCTCTAGTATTAGCATAACCATATCGCATATACTGTACACTGGTTGTTAGAAACGTTTCTCCGGAGTAAAACTGTACAGTGGTAGTTACTCTGTAGCTAACTATGTTCGCCCCTATATACTTTCATTATAGCTATATATAATATTTTTTGTAATTATAAATCTACTAAGCTGCATTCTGCATTATCAATTGTCCTACTCCGCAGAGACTTGTTTTCAACACCCTATATAATACTCTGCCTAACTAGCAGTCAACTGTCAGTTCCTGAATCGACCGGTTTATGCGTGCTGGTAGGAAGTGCCAGTTGACAATTTGGCTGGTAAACATTTCCTGTTCTGCCCCCAGAGATTCATGTGTTTTTGTTCTATGATGGAAAACCAAAATATACGAGATCAATAAAGCGGTTAGCAATTAGAAGTGCAGTAATTCAAAACAGCTGGTGTATGCTTTTAATCCAGTGTGATCTATAGATGAGTCTATCGCCAAATGTCACTCATTCGTTGATGATTTCAAAATCATGTTGGGTGAATTCAAGCCAGCACCTTGGTTGTGTAATCTGCTGATCAGAGAAGAGAAAGGGTCCGTCCCAACCCACTTGTACAACTCTTAGATGACATCTACTTCAGTCTTCAAATGAGAATGAGCTTAAGGAACAAAGTAGTTCGCAATGGAGATCAGCTCAAAGAACAATGTGGGTCAATTACAGGACTTGCATCATCCAGCAAGAAACCACCCTGGAACAAGTTGGAAGGTTCAATATCTTGAAATAATGATCACTAACGATGCGAATTCAGAGAGATCGATGCTTTGTTAAAGTCGAAAAGAATCACGATGAAGATGAAGTAGACAGCAGGTTAGATTATTTTATGGATATCGACAAACGAGAAAATTTAATTTCTTCGACCATCACACACGAAGAGGAAAAGCGACGGGAAGAATCATAGAAAGAAAAGTTGAGTAAAACCGAGAAGAGCTTGGATGGAAGGAATAGAGAAATGACGAGTAAATTTGAGAGAAGACGTGAGTACAAGGGCAGCATTCCCATGGGTCCACCCATGGTCACTCATGAAGACGCTGTCAGTCAGAGCACTATTTTCTACTGTTAAACTCGTGTGACATTTGCCCCATTAGCTAGCCATGGCTGCCGGGTGTGTTTTTTGAAGCACTGTACTTCCGCTACCAGAATGCACATGACTTCTTTCTACTCACTAAGATCACTCTAGTAGCTTTTTGCCCCACCAGTAAAATTCCCCTTTCGATGGTTTATATAGATTTCTAACACCAAGTCTGGCATGCTCATCACACAAAAATCTGCAGATTAGCAAGTGCCTACCTTTTCCGTGTAGAACATGTACAAAGTTGCATCATTCTCCATCACAATGCAAAATCTGGGTGTCCAACTCGGTGCTGGAATGGAGCCATTCTGGTACTTCCAGTCGCACAGCTTCACTTCTTCCGAGTCTACATCTGAAGTGAGTGATAACACACGGGTGATTTAATTGGCTTACCTTGCACACCACACATCACAAGTGCTAGGGACGGAAATAATGTACATGCAGAATGGTTTGAGTGCCATAACTGACTCCACTAATAATGCTAGTGCTCAGTCAGGTTGACCTAGATAATGGATATGTAGAGGGAGGATACAGGGCGGGTGGTTGTAGTCCTAGCCACATCACATTAATCTCGTTTGACTTTATAGAGAACTAAGTCACGATAGGACTGTTACAATTAATCAATATGAGTCAAAATGATATCATACGAAAATAATTGAAAATAGGTTCAGAGGAAGGCAACTTAAGTTAGGAAATCTGAATTAATGTTGGGAGAAATTTATTTATATCCATTTTAAGGTAAAGTGTGTTTAAGATGATAATTTAGTGTAAGATTCTGAATCTTTGATTTTTATTTAAAAATAGAACTAAATAAGTGCACACTGATAGAAAAGCATTATTTTTATAACAGGGCAAGCATGGCAAGATAATTCAGAAAGATTTGAAAATAAAATATGGAAATGAATTAGATAGCAAGTAAATATTATAATATCAGACTTTCTAGAGAGATACAAACAAAATACCAGAAATAGAGGTTATGAAATCCACACTGATGACAGCAAAGAGACAGGAAAAAGAATGAAATATATATATATAGGTATAAAATATAGTGTATTGCAAAACTATTAGCCATGTTAATTCCTAACCATTAATAGTCAAAATTTGGAAATGTATCAGTAATAAAAAATGTAAACTTTGTTTTTGCATACAATTAGCTTCATGTTAGGATAAAGTATTACTCTACATACAATACAGTAAATCTATTGCATAAAGAATGTAAAAGTGATATTTAGATATAAAAATTCATCTTCTTGTTATTTGTAGACATTAGGTAAGGTTACAAAAAGTTTGAACCTTGGTATTAGTTTTAACCCTAAACTTAAAAGCTATTGTGACCACACTTCAAAGATTTATATAGATTAATATTAAGTAAAGTTTGAGTGTTAGTGTTTTAAAAGTCAATGGTTTTAAAACTTTTCAAGATTTTAATGCAGGTTTTTAGATTAAGACTAACCCTAAACAATTTAATTAGTTTCAAATCTTTTTGTGACCTCAGCCAGTATGTTATTTCATATAATGTTCATACAAATAATCAAAAAAGTATTACAAAATAAAGGTTTTCTAATTGATTAGGAATATAATAATATTGAATTCAAATATGGAAACTACAATGAAATGAAAAATTGTATATTATAATAGTACATTACACAGCGAGTGATCAGAGCTTCATTTTTCATTAGGAGTTATTTTTAAATCACAAGAGCACTAGCGCAAGTGATGTGAAAAATCATATTTCATATCCTGCAGATTAGAATTTCACTCGCTGTGCATTCAAATATTAGACAGCCAATAGTTAAATGATATCACTTTTTGTTTTATAATACTGCATCACTTTGCTTCGCAACACAGCAGGCTGTTGTAGAAGGGTCTATGGAGAAAGCAGATGTGGGAGGGATGCCAGAGCTTTTGTCAATGACAGAGGAGGGGGAGAGGTTTGTCCAATATCTGGGTAGTGAGCCCTTAACTGCTGACCCACAGTTGGCAAGTGGCATCCGCAATGCTGCACCAGACAGGTTCAAATTGTCCTTAGAAGGAGTGGAATTCATCAGTGAGTGAAACTAACCTCTATAAAAAATCCTTAACCCTGAGGCCTTTTTTGGCTAAGACAAAGCAAAAAATAGCATACTTTCAGGCCCCCAAAACATTCAAAGACATTAAGATTTCAAGATGATATTTAACATAAAAGCACATACCCTTAATGTATTCTGTGGCAAAATATCTAAGAAATTGGACTAAAGACCAACCCATGAAACCTAACCCTCATTTGTAAATAATTTACATAAGGGCCCAAAATGACCTTGGGTTTGGCCTTGTACACTGGACTTTGGAAATGCCCTGACAAAAACAATACCTAGTATGTTCGTAGCATCTCTTTTGCTACATATTGATGTAAAAATTTTGAAAAACTGAGACGTCATGAAAAGTGGTCCAGAGCCCTAATTACTACTAATTGTCTATGTCCTTTTTGTAACCCTCTTAGCTGCTAACTTTTTCCCTGAAGGCCAATTGAGCTGAAATTTGTACAGTCATCCTATCTCAACTGCCACTACACCTGTGCAAAAATAGCGAAATTGTTCGTTTAAACAATAACGGAAATTGGCCTCTGATACGTGCGTAGAGACAGGGTTGGCCGCGAGACCACCTCAGAATGACTTGAAAACTTGGTAAAACATGCATAATATTCTGCCTTCTATCCGCTCCCGTAGCAAACTAAGAGAATTTTTTCGGAAGACAGGTGACACCCCCCCACCCTGTACACATGTCACATAGGCCAAACTTTGACCTAGTGTAGTGCCGGTCACAGGTGTGTTTTTCTTTTTTCAGCTTCTAAGTCTATAGACTCTCTAACTTTCCCCCAAGTTTCACTTCAATTGCACATCATTTGCACTCTCTAGAGCCAGTGAGAAATGTTTTGCAATTTTTTTTAAATCACATGGCTAAGCAGAATTGGTTGTTTCATAAAAAACTACTCTAGAAACATTCATAATAATAATTTCTAAGAATTATACCAAGATTTTAGTGTCTAAAGTCGTCAAAATTCTGTGTAATTCTGAAATATGCACCTTCTATGTAGATTTTCGAGCTTTGAAAACATGTCCATGAGAGCCTACGAGGACGCAGAATCGCGAGGTATTTACTGAGCCAATTTACGTCAGTACATCTACATATGTGTTCAGTGTGCCTTAACCCTATCCTACCCTGGCTATTTGTTGCACTCAGTGACTGGGGGGCCGAATCGACCTGCGCATTATATTTCGGTCCCCTGTTTAGATAGAGCCTTGAAATTTTGTATGTAGTGTATGATCGTTGACATTGGCTGTCCTAAGTGTACAAACATAAGGTATTTGCATCGGTTTGATGACAGAGTCGTCTTAGAGTTCTAACTTTAGCACGTGACATTCGTCTATTATCGTGCTATGTC
>JAUYWV010127124.1:0-11358 GCA_032274565.1 Nematoplana nigrocapitula
TAAATCAATATACTACAGAATTCAAATTCCTTATTATAGACAGGATTACTAACGCTATACGGGTAATCCTACTTGTTAGGCGAATTTATAAATCACTCGATTAGACTTAGTAAATTTAGAGTTGATTTACATACTACTTCAGTATAAATGTTTTTGTAATTTTAAGTTTGCCGCAATGAAGACTTCCTTATAGCAGACTACACTGGTGATTATTATCGTTTTGGGATATTTTTAAGTTGAATTAAACTTAAGAAAGTTAGAACCGTGTCACTGAAATTGCAATTCAACTACACTACTATTCCTCCACTATGACCTTTATAATAAAGTTATACAATACAAGTTTTATTTCAAGAAACGAGATTAACGCGATGAGTCGCAGCACTTCTTCTTTCACTTTCCCTTTATTTCTTTTTGTAAGTTGTTCGTCCATCCATCTCTTAGACTTTCTAGGTAAGTTGGACGTTATCTTCCTTTGCTTCTCTTTCCTTCTACAGTATGTACCCCGTCAAAGCTATTTTTCAAGACCACCTTTCCTCATGATATGGTCTAAGAATTCGAGTTGTCTCTTCCTGGTGGTCTTCATTGATCTTTGCTAACTGTCTGCTCTTCTAAAACCTCCTCATTGGTTACACGCTTTGTCCACGGGATCTTCGTCATTCTTCTGTAAAATCAAAAGTCAACTGCATCTATCCTCTTCTTCATTAATTGACGTAACATTTCAACACCCTTTTCCTCGTCTAGATTGAAAGCTTACGATTTTAGCACATTCTCTATTTTATGAAATGCGTCTTTTGTCATTCCTATACGACTCCTGATTTCAGTATCACATTTGCCTTTCTCAGTTATCGTACTCCACAAGTAGTTAAACTGCGCCATTTGCTTGACGGTATTATCCCAAATCTTCAACATGCATTGCGAGCTTTCTCTTTTACATATAACCAAACATAGTCTTCTTATAGTTGTTGGTCAGTCCTTTTTTTCTTGCTTTCTATTATTAATTTGTCCGGCTGTTATTGCAGTTTCTCCTGGAATTCAACAACCAGTGCTGCATCGTCTTCATAACGCATTATCATTTCACTGTACAGATTAAACAAATCTGGTGAAACACTCACATCATTGCCTAACTCCTCTTTCAATCTTCGTGTAGTCACTCATTTCGTTTTCTATTTGAATTATTATTCCCAATGTAAGTTCTGAATTAGACGAAAGTCCTTTCCATCTATATTTAGATTCTTGAGAAACATAAAAAGTTATTCGTATCGAATCTTGTCGAATGATTTTGAACCTTGCATTGCCATGATTGTTCTTGACAAAAACAGAGGTGGTTTACCCTTGCCTTCCTCTGGGTTTTTTTCGAGACACCATCCCATTTTTTACCACTTAGCAGTTTTAATGATAGCTATTGTTCTCTGATGACTCGTTCTAGTCTTGTATATGGTAGAGCATCTGATTTTATGCACTCGTTTTAAACTATCAGTTTAACGTAACCTAAGCTTACATCAGCTCTGCTCTGCTCGATTTTATTGCCTCTAATCGGGTACACTACTACTACTGCTGCATAATTTGCGTTGAAAGTTCATACAGTGAGCGTTGTTTGTTTCGTGTTGGTGTTGAGGCAGACATGCGTAGAGTGTAACTTTGCTCTGTAAATCAGTTAAGTAAGTTATTATCACATATTATGGAGTGCATCTGTCTACTGTGGTTTAGGCGTTGCAATTTCTAGTAAGCAGCCAATCAGTACACTACAGTACTTCTCTCGCCGCAGAGAGTCAGCGAGAGAGAGAAAGAGACAGCGCGTCGCGTGGTTTATTCTTTTGAATTAGGTCAAGGTTGATCGATTATCTCAGTTGCGCTTTTTCATCAGCCAACCAGTGATCGTGTACAGCGAAGAGGGGTGGGGTGTCGAGCATAGCTTGGTTCAGTCTGTCGTCTTATTGATTGAGGACAAAGTTCTCTTTATATACTGATGACTGACTGGCTGGGTGGCTGGAGAGCGGACACAGTAAAGATAGAACGCGTGCAATGCGAGACAGGTAATCGTTAGACAGAGTTAACTCGTGGAAGCAGCGGGCTACGAAGACGCAAACTGCTACAGCATTTATTTAACTGGAGAGTGAGCGAGAGAGAGGGTTTATTTTTGGGATATAGCATACTACAGGTCTGCTTGCTACTTCCCTACTCCTACGGTGCCACTCTCTGCCTCCAGCACCTCTCTCTGATTCGATAAGAAGCAGCAAACCACCACCCGACAACGTCTGCGGTTTACTTTGAGACTGATTCTGCTTCGACGGAAAGGCAAGCAGACTTTACCCATAGTTGACTTCTCTCTGCTTGCTCGATTTGTGGCTTTTTCGTGTCGTGGACAAATCTGAATTTTGCACTCTTTTCAACAACGTCAACGACCAAACCCGATGGATTAACTAATCGATTGTAACCTTTTTTCCTTTTAGTGACCAGTAACACTCACAGTGACGTACGCCCATCATCAGCGATAAGCAAGGAATCGAGTAATAACATAATCAAGACTTCGGAAAAGCCACGGGCACTAAAACAACCCAGTTGTTCGCCTACCAGGAGAACCAGCAGCATGATCCCCAAGAAGAAGTGGACCCAAAGTGCCGTCCACGAACAGACTAGCCCCCAACAGACTTCGCCGCGCAGCTTGAATCACCACCATCACCTTCACCATCTGCCTCAGCAGCAGCATCCGGGTTTGGTGTCCTCGTCCCCCACGGCGACGAACATGGTTGGACCGAAAAGCAGCGGTGAAATTCTGGACTTGTCCTCGGCCGCATCGACGAATCGCAGCAGCAAAGCAGCGCCAACTTCGGCGACTACCCCCAACCTTCTCGTGCGTCCGACTAGCATTTTGCCCTTTCTGAATGTGAGTAGCACGAATTCGGGGTTCAATATGAACCACAATGACGTGATGGCGATGCTCACCGTGGCCGGTTTGAACGGGCATCATGCGGCTGTGACCAGTCAGCCCCAACTTCTCTTCCACCAGCAACAACTTCCCGCCAATCCGCTCCATGTTCTCCAATATCAGCAGCAACAGGCGTCTGCGCGTCCCGCTGTTAGCGCTGTGACCAGTTGTGCATCGGGTGGAGGCGTCCAAGCACCACAGAAACAGCCCCACGCTCTGCAACAACCGCCGCCTGGCTCCGACCATGTGAAAAATCAAGTTCTCTACGCTCTACATCCGAGCCAAGCCGTGAATCATTCGGCAGCGGCTGGTCAACAACAACAGCAGCAGCAGCAGGCCGCAATGGACCAGTACTTCCTCAGTTTTCTGGCCGCTTCGGGAGCGACGGCCGCTGGAGCTGGGGCTGGTTATCCTCCGGGAGGTGGGCATTACAATCCGGCTGCTGCCGCCACCTACACAACACAAGCTCTCCTGGCAGCGGCCAAAGCCTCGTCAGGAGGGGGCGTGGCCGGCCTAAGATTTGCCTCTGGTCAGGCACCGCCATCGACTCCCTCTCAACAAGCAGCGGGGCCCAAACCTCCCGTCGCGACGAATCATCCCCACCTGCCCCCGCCCCTGCCCCAGCAGCAGGCACCACAACAGATCCGCATACCGGTGGACCAGGTTGTCAACGGTGGTGCAGGCGTTCATCTGCCGCCGAGGAAGGGCAAAGCTGAACAGCAACAACCACCACCAACAGCATCTCAACAGCCGGCACTGGTCCCGCCGTGGCTCCAGTATATTTACAATGTGGACAAGCCGACACATTCGTGGTATCAACTCCAGCAACAGGGTCACCATTCCCAAGCTATGGGCGAACACGAGCGGCACGAAGTGGAACGGTAAGGCTCTGTTGTACATATTGCTGTTGTCAAGTAGTTAAATCTTTGTTTTTGAAAATCATATTTCTAAAAATATGATATTAATCTTAATCGCCCATTAATATCATAAGTGGCGTGAAAAGTGTTTGATAATTGTTGTTTTTTATTCTTTTTTCTTCATCTTTTATTTTAGCATGACTCAATTGATAATTTTAACTGTCGCCTGCCTATATCTTAAACCTGACATAATCGAATAGGCAAAAGTATTGGATGACCACAGATATAATGAAATTTAATGCATTTCATTTTACACACCTTTTGTTATCGTATTATGCTTTTATTAATCTTTTCGGGTTTAAATTTTGATCGAACAAAAGATGGAAAGCATTTAACAACCAATTTGTACTTGCTAAATATTAAAAGAATTGCTTTCCAAATGAACTGTATAAAAAATGCATATTGACTCGTTTCGGCTCTGTGCCGAACGTTATCTGAATCAAATCTTTTAGATACAATAAATGTGATAAAGCCTAATTCAACGCGCTTGTTGATGAAGTCTCGGCTTTATCCAATTATGCATTGGGTTGTCTACTTCGTTTCTCATGTGCAGTATTAGAAAATACCTCGCCAACTTTCTTCAGCAACATCAAATATTTTATTAGGAAAGGACGATAAAGATTTTTACCTATGTCATTTGTGTGGCGCAGGCGAAACTTTCACGAGTACTTAATTGAAAAAATATTGGTTTAATAGTTGCATCCCGATGTAAAGAATAGGTTGTCAGTGCCAGGCCTTTGAGTAACCCAGAAATGGGACGGCTACTACACAATTTGTTGACAACCAAATTCAAGAACAAACTCTTGTCTTTTTCGTTTATATCGCTGAATAAATTTAGATGTGGTTTGAACATTTGAACTGACTAAATTTTCATTAGGTAGACTGATCTGAGATTTGAATTATTTTGTTTTTCGGTCAAGCTGTCAGACTTTTTCAGAAGCACTGCTGTCATTTTGGTCGTTTACTCTTTGTCTGATAAGTTAGAATAGAATGTGCAACAACTGGAATGATTAAGTGAAAGTCAATTAAAGACTAAATTCGCGTGGGTAGGTTAGATAGGCAGTGCAATTAAGGTGACTGCTTTCTCTTTATCTTTGGACACGGTAATTACAAATGTTGACTGAAATTTATTGTCATGTGATTGGACAATGAATTTCGATTCCAGCCGTACATGCAATATGAACATCGGTGTGATTTAATTGTAATAATGAACTTAGGTTCTCTATTGAATTGTACAATATTGTTTCATGTTTGTTAGTTTTCATTTGAGTGTATCTACTTTTAGTCCTACTTGGGGATATTTGTAACTGTTTCTTACTGCAACTCAGTTATTATCGCAATTGAATCGTTATACCCCAGTAGTTGGTAGGTATATTTTTTGTGCTCCTGCCGTTTTTCAACTCTTCCCCATCCAATTTATATTATTAGATCAGGCCTGAGATGCTGCTTTGTGGGTTTGTTTACCCAAAATATTTTTGTGTGCTTCATTAAATTTGTACGTAGTGTTGTGTGTGAATTGTCTTAGTTAAATAGGAATGTAACCGCAGAGCAATATCACTTCACTTGCAGTAATGGTGCAATTCTTTTGGCAGTCTCCATTTCCATGGAAACATTACATATTTCTTTCTTTTTAATATATATCATATTTGAGATTTGTCGATATTAATATGTATGTAATTAATACTTGAGAAATAATAAGTTAACAAATAAGTCTATTGTTATGGTATTCTGGAATTTGTTTCATTAAGTTATACGCAAATGTGCCAACTTTTGTCCGAATACACCACGAGACCGCACAGAGTTCAAAACAGGTAATTGCATGTATGCATGCGCACACCATGCATACTTATTTATCTACATACACTGACACAAGAATGCAATGAATGCAAGTTATGTAATCACAATATCAAGAAGTGCACGCACAGAAACACCGTCCTTAAATGCGTGCCTGTGCGTACAACGATATTGCTTTGATCACATTCCGAGTTAGCACACGTGTTTTACATTATTTCGTTACACAATAATTTCGCTGCACACTACAACTGTGTATACATATGGGTGTATGTCAAGAAACCTGAGTTGCTAGACTAGCCTCTGCACTGCAGTAATTTAGTAGCATTTTAATCCCAAAGCCTGAACATAGCGCATGTTGTACACAGCCATTCAAATGGTGGTGGTAGCCGAAAATTTCACCTCTTTGCAAATATATTTTGGAGGAAATAGCGAACATATAATTTTTACAAACTCTCCATTTTTTACATTCCGAGGATTTCTGTAAGTTAACCAAAAACGATTGACACCTGTTTTGACATCTTGGCCTGTTTTTAGCGTCTATATTTTGAATTGAATTACGTCACTTTCTTTTCCTCTCGTTAATGATTGTAGCTTTCAGCGACACGTCAGCTTTTTCACCGTCCGTGTTGTTTTAAGTCGACTAAACTCAGTTTTTTAGACTTATATAGTTGCTGAAGCTCTTCTAAATGAGTGAGCGATGTATAAGTGTACTCTTCAATATTTGGATACTTAAAGAATGCCGCAATATCTCGGAGAAGTGCTCCCATTGTATTTGTGTGTCGTTACACTTTTCATATCGAATCACATTTTAATTCTTGTGACCAAGCATAGTAGTCCTTGATGACAATTTGGTGTAACATCAAAAGAATGTCCTTTGCTTGCCTGGTCGGTTTTCGAACATTTTATAGGAATGCCGAGAGTACAATCATTCAAGAAAGTTATGTCATCATTTATACAAATATCGATTGTGGTTGGAAAATATGTATTAAAATGGTACAATAGACTATTTATTAATGTCGCTGTGGTGACTCACGTCACTGTGGACAAAATGATTTGAGCAATTTTGGAACAATGGAGATTTTGTAAAAACTAAGTTGTATGTGTTCGCTATCTCCTCCTAGACCATCAATTGGAGAGAGAATACATTTTTTGCAGCGATCATTCTAATGGCTGGGCACAACATACGCTATGTTGCCACAGATTCCGTATGAGGGTCTTTCTGACACTATCGAAACTTTACTTTATTTTTATACCTGTTCTTCATATGCGATCTCAATGAAATTTCGTAGAGTTAACAAAGCCTTACACCGTCCGGAAATCATCACTGACCAATCGTATTGCATTCCCCATTATTGATTTTTTGTAACACATTATGTGCAATATGTCTAAATTTACATTACTGATTCGGACAAAATTTGGGAAAACAATTGATGTATTGCTTAATTGGTTAACTTATTCTTTTCTCAACGAAGCATTAATTACATTCCCATTCAAATCTGCCAATCGCAAATTTCTATTAAAAAGAAAGAAAAACTATTACTTCCATGGAAGTGCATTCAACAATTGAATCGCACCCTTATTGCAAGTGATAGTTGCTTTGGTTACATTCCGAGCTAGCACACGCGTTTTTCATTTAAAAACAAACAACATAAATTATTTAAAAACGTAGAAAGTAAAGACGCGTCATTAACACAGCACTATTGAGCGACGAAGAATATCTTTTTAAACACAGTCCCTCCTAATGAAGTTGTCACGCGCCACACATTACGGAAGACTGCTTGTCCGTCCCTGTACAGTCTCTCTTTGTAATAATGACGGATCTTATTTTCTACGTGTTTTTACGTAATTTATGTTATTTTTAATCGGTCAATAATTATGCATTTTCTATTCAGGTTGCTATGTTACTATAGGTCAAAATGATCGTGTTGAATAAAATTCAATTTGAGCTTAAACTTCGTTTAAGTTATCTAAATTCGAGTAGCACCTTTCTACATCATTAGTAATTGGGATAGTATTTTTCGTTGTTTCTGTCGTACAGGCAAATTCGATCGAAAGAACTGGCCTCCCAGCAGCAGCAGCAGCAGCAACAACAAAAAGAACGCGTGAGCACCAATCAGGCAGGGGGTGGCGGCAAATGTCGCGAGGACACCTTGCAGATTCTGCGCGAGTCCAAAGAGGTGTCCTTCAACATGAACTCCGCTTCGTTCAACTCGCAAGAGGACATGGTCGAGCAGCATTTCAACCTTTCCCTGAAGCGGAACCAGGCGGCGACCACTAATAGTCTGACCACCAATCCAATCGCCTCGCCCTCCGCCAATATGACGTCACCGCGGGGCAGTCACCTTCGTTCGACGACCACCCCTGGCGGAGCGAGCTCGGTGAATGGGAAGTCTCAGCAGCAGCAGCGCTATTCACCCTTCCATCATCATTCCCAACCCGGTGGTGCACGTGATCGGGAAGCCACGAGTAGTTTGAACATTTACAACAACTTCTCCCCGGAGAAACAGCAACAGCCGTTGAACCCGGCGTTGTCGAAGCCGCAACAGCATCACGATGCTGTTAATCATCGTTCCTCTTCCTCCTATCATCATCATCATCAACAACAACATCATCAGGGAGGAAGCGCTGGGCGCCTCAACGGATTGACTGGCCCAGATGCCGGTGGTTTCCCAGTGAGCAATGGCGGTGGAGGCGGATTAAAACAGCCATCCCTCAAGGAGGCTACGGATGCTATGGTGGAGAATTTCATGAAAACTCAGTCCGAGTTGAATCGCTCGTCGGCGATGACGGCTACCAAGTCCGCTGGCAGCGGTGAGCAGCACCACATCGCCCAGCATGGGGCTGCCGCCATGGTGGGACACAATCGGCACAACCACACTCCGTCAATCAGTTCGGTGAGTCCCACGGGAAGCCTGTCCTCCTCACGCTCCACGAGTACACCCAACGCGGTGGTAAATCGTCTGGATGATTCGACCAGTAACCTGCCCAATGTCACCTCGGCCGTCAGTGTGACTAGCAGCAGTTCGACGGGCAGTGCCACTTTCGCCATCGGTCCTGCCATCAACGCGATTGCATCGGCGACTATTGCAGTAGCACTCAGTGCCCCGTGTGGCGCTGTGCCCAGTCCGAACCCCTCCGAATCCAACAGTAGTGTCAGTGGGGCTCCGGTTGTGAGCGGTGTCGGCAGTAGTACTGCTGGTGGAAGCTGCAGCGCGATGCCTCTCAAGAAGCGGATTATGATGCGCTACAACGAGTCTCCCGGTCCCTCCACCTCCAACGCTGCTCCTCCGACAGTCGCTGGACCCTCCTCCTCATCGCGACTTGCTCCCTTCACTTCCTCGTTCAGTCCGGAGAAGAAGGAGACAATAGTGAGTACCGTAGGGGGCCTGTCATTTTCGTAATGTTCACCTAGTTCAATTTGCATTTATATTTCGTTTTTTAGTATAGGCGATTGCTGCAATGCTGCTATTTACATCAGTATACTGTGTACTTTTTTAATCTGGCAGTTGTAGTATGTTTTGGTTATAGCACTTTGATGAACGATGTTTGTCCCCCGTAGGGTACGGGTGTTCAACTAGTTACTTAATATATGGTGCCTGTTGGCGAGTTTTTATTCCACTATTAATCGGTAAAACATGTGATTGGTTGTAATTGCGTATTTGTGGGTCCGTGTAGTATTGTACCTAATTACCTACTCTTGGTATAGCGATCAAAGTACTGTTGCTAATTAAAAAGAGCTTTCACCGAGTATAGGCATGAGTGTCGACTGACAATTGATTCCTGGTTTCCTAATAACAAAATGTAGGCGTTCGGCTGTTCTTGAATCAGTGACAAAACTTGCATTTTTCAATCAAAGGCCATTCCTCCTTTATTTCTATCTTTTCCGCCTCCTTCCTAACTTTTCCCCATCTTAACTAACATTTAAATTACCTTTTTGTAGTTGTATTTGTAACCGTTTATGCTAAAAAAATAGATTGCCATATTTGCTTAGTGTAGATAGACCTGGGTGGTGGTGCTACTATAAGCGAAAGAATGTGGAGTGTGACCAGTTATAAAGATGAAGAGATGGAAGGATGGGGTTGTAATGACACAATGCACCATCTTTGGACTTTGGAGACAACTCCATCAACAAGTTCGTTGCCATGCGTGACCGCAGAAAACTAACCATCGGAGCGGATATAGTGGAGAAGAATAGTGCAGGTGTAAAGTAATATGAAAGGGCAAATTTAATAGGAAAGCACACGAGCGAGTATACAAGAATTTTAAAATTAGGTAAAATATACACGAATTTAAAGCCATGTACACATTTTTTATAATACATGCACATTTCTAATTACCATACCATATATTTTAACTCATAAGTCGACCTCACTTATAAGTTGAGAGCATAACTTTGGATATATTGTAAAGAAGGTTTTTTGCTCAGACTTGGTCATAAGTCAAGTATAACATTTTCAGTGTTGATTGACTGCGCAGGGGCATTCCCTTGGTCATTATGTTAGTAGATGGAACTCAATTGAGATGTTATTATAAGTTTACTACATTTTTAAAGACACTCCACTCAGACGAGTACAAATTTCAGAAATAATTGGAATGTCACTGCTACATTTGGAATTCTGTCAGTTTTGGTGGGTTCAGAATATACAGGTAGCTAAGACATCTAGGCACTGCACTGCAAATCTCAAAGAATATTATACTGTGAGGTGATATCGTTTTTTTATTTTTCACGTACTAACTCTTTCGGCTGTTGTTAGTTCTGCTACTGCGTATGTCTTCCGGCAAAACAGCCAACATACATACACTGGTTAGTGTGACCTGAATTCTTTAACATTCGAGAGAAAAAGTCTCCCTTTCACTCGCTGCCGCTCTACTCCGGGCGTTGTGGTGTTGGCGGGGGGGGGGGTTCAGACTACGCTTGTGCCCTGGCAAAGCACGTTCTTCGCGCATGAATCTTACTTGTTTAGCTTTGATCGTATCTGACGAATTCGACCTTCAGAATTTATCAAGATTAATGTTGACTGGGTGAGATTGGGATAGCTTAAAGCCACGTCTTTTCCGTTTTACCGCCAATCCCCCTCTGCTTAGCCTTGTCTGACTGGATTGCAGAGGTATAGGCAAAAGGTAAAGATTAGAATGATAACTCGCTCGCAGTGTACATAACTCAGTTGCTGGAGTGCGTAGATTAACTTATATAATATTTCCGTTATCCTTTTTGTGAACCAGTTGTAAGCACAAGGGAACTCTATACATCAACATTATCAGACGAATTGACGTACTCGCATGGTGTGGTTTCTTTCCATT
The DNA here is from genome assembly GCA_032274565.1 of Nematoplana nigrocapitula. Classification (NCBI taxonomy): domain Eukaryota; kingdom Metazoa; phylum Platyhelminthes; order Proseriata; family Nematoplanidae; genus Nematoplana; species Nematoplana nigrocapitula. Next base: position 10,939 of record JAUYWV010127124.1, read on the forward strand.
TGTGGCTTGGTCCACGTGTAAGTAGTACTTGTCGCCAGGCCCCACTTTTATTTATGGGAGGTAGTGTTTAGTAGTAGTCATGAATATGACGTCACAAATCGTTTGACAACGAATTAGTTCGTATTCCTCTCTACTTAGAACGACTTCAGTAAAATATATTTGTTTCGAAACTATTTCTAAGCGAGACAAAGGAGAAAAAAACGAATTCTCCGACCAGTTTTAGATACAATATTCTCTAGGGATCCATAACTTTTTGAAAAGACTTATAAGCAATACGAAAATAATTAAAAGAGTTTAATTGAAAACCTTAAAAACGCACGAAACGATACTTGGTGGTCATGATTAACCCTATCCTACCCGGGGGGGGGGGGGGAATCGGCCCGCGCTCTTTTGTTTTTACTGGCGTTTTTAAATAAAAGA
>JAUYWV010127135.1:0-11356 GCA_032274565.1 Nematoplana nigrocapitula
TGGCCAAGTGATTCATTCGCAACCATGTAATCAAAGTTCGAAGCATTGAGAATGTTAACATTTTGCGTGCATTGCTACTTTCCGCTGCTGCAGCCAAGTCCTGACTACAAATGCACTATAGAGAAATGAAGGAGGAAGAGGCTGAGGGTCGTCAGAAACGACAGAATGAAGAGTCACAAGAATTGGAAGAGATAAAGAGGAAAAAACGAAGATTCCAGGTGGAGTCAACTGCATTCTGTTTTATGAAGAGTTTTTTTAAAATAAAAATTAGTAAATCTACTGCTTAAAAATATTTTGGAGGGGTAATACTAACCCAACTCATTTAAATTTAAATAAAGATAATTGAGAGGAAAATATTTTGACCGGCGATATTTTAACCATGATCAGCTGTGGCAACACTGAAAGTGTATTTTGAGAAGAAAGAAACGCGTCGTTTGAGGCTGGAAGAATCCATATGCACCAAATTCTAAGTTGTCATATTATATAGAAGCTTTAGACAAATTGATGGGGGACCGGACTAGGGCAGGGTTACTTAGGATTAGGGTTAGGCATGTGCTCTATTTTATTGCCTAGCAACGCGGGTACCCTCTGCTAGTCTTATAGATATTTGCCAAGTTGTCTCTGTATGTGTGTTTCGGGTGAGCAGCCGGACCGTTGGTGCCAGCGACCCGAAATTTTGCATGAGTGACCCCCTCAACCCTGCGGGTAACATAGGGAGGGATAGGTCGACCTCCGAGGTCGGGGTCAGGGTCGAGGTCAAGGAGGCCAAAAACGGTGAGAAATGGCCGTTTCGGGCAGAAGGCGGCCGGCCCGTTGGTGCCAGCGATCCGAAACTTTGCATGGGTAACCCCTCAGCCCTGCAGGTAACATAAGGGGCAAGGTCGACCTCCGAGGTCGGGGTCAGGGTTAAGGTCAAGGAGGCTGAAAACGGTGTGACATGGCCGTTTCGGGCAGAAGGCGGCCAAATCGTTGGTGCCAGCGACCCTAAACTTTGCATGGGTGACCCCCTCAACCCTGCGGGTAACATAGGGGGCGAGGTCATCCTCCGATGTCGGGGCCTAGGTCAAGGAGGTTAAAAACGGTGTGAAATGGCCTTTTTTATCGGGCAGAGTTTGTTTGTTCCGGGTGGGCGGCCGGACCGTTAGTGCCAGCGACCCGAAACTTTGCATAGGTGACCCCCTCAAACCTGCGGGTAACATAGGGGGCGAGGTCAAGGGGTCGGGATCGGGGTCAAGGTGACTAAAAACGGTGTGAAATGGCCGTTTCGGGCAGAAAGAAGCCTCACAGAAAATTTTATAAAACAAATGACTGGGTTAGGGTTAAGCATGTGCCCTATTCTATTGCCCAACAACGCGGGTACCCACTGCTAATAAAATACTATACCTGAATAATCAGATCTTATGCAGTCTTTGCTTTTCATGATATACTTGAGCGGTACATCAGAGTTGGTACAAAAATGTCGCAGGAGAATCCTAGCTTGCCATTTGTACAATTAATCGCTGTATCTGTCAGCACGACAAGGCGACTGTTCACCGTTGTCTACAGGTTCAAGAGCTTTTTTGAGGTATTGCGGAGTCTCTATAATTAACTGGCCCTCCAGAGGCCTGTTTCATAAAACATTACTAAATAAGAGCTCCTAAAATTTAATTATTGATTCGAATGATTCTAAATTTAGTTGACCAATGAGAATGGTTCTATAGCCAAATGAAATAGCAACAGTCGATATCACAACGCTGGACCATGCACATAAACAAGGATCTTGCAATTCAACATGAATCATTTACAGTAACTACAAAACAGTGGTCGCCCGTGCGAGATATGAGATAACAATAGATCGTTCAAGGCATTGTTGGTCGGAGGCGCAAGAAGTAGAGGAAATATTGCGAGCTTTTTGCGACTGTTTACTCACTCATCCGCAAATTTAGAGGTTTAGGCGCTTCTAAGTTCTATGAAACAGACATTAACGTGTAATTTACTAGCTCATAGAATCATCGTCATCTTTTGGGAATTTTGCGTGGGGTTTGCTGCTCCTAGATTCAGCCTAAAATTAACTGCTAGCAGTTTTATGAAACAGGTCCTATAGATCGCCAGATCTGAACTCAATCCAGTATGCTTGGGATTATCTTGTATGACGTGTTCGTGCACATAATCCCACTAGCAGACTGACAGATTTGGTAGTTGAGCATTGTAGGAACGAATTCCTCAATTGTTCTTGTACAATTTAGTTGTTAGCATGCTCAATCGCATCCCTGTTGTACTTGAAAGACGTGGAAATTGTTCAACGAGGTATTAATCCCCATTCAAATCTATGCATGTCCTATAGAACGCGACAAAGGCCCTCCTCAGGGCTATCAATAGGCCTAACGGCCACGAGGAAGGTATGGATATATCATTAATTTAGCAGATAGACAAACACCATTTACTTTTAATAAATTTAATTTTAAATTTTAGGTGTAGCGGTTCTTTTTAACCTTAATGTATCTTACCCAAGTAGCAAGGAGAAACTGTTTTACTGTTTATCCTTAGACAAAGATAGAAATTTCGGATTTGATGGAATAAGCTGACGACGTTAGGATAAACGGTCAGATGGGACCAATGGGTCACGGGACTTAGGTTCCTTTTATTTATATTATCTATTCTCTGCCGCTCTGTGATGTGTTTGCTATATAGCAGTTTTTTAAGGTGCTTCAGTGTTCCTATCATATCAAGTTTGAAATAGGATGTTTCTTGTATGCTTTACTTAAATACACATACTAGGTGTTCTGTTGTATTCTTTTCCTAACAGGAACATAACGGTCAAAATCTCGGCTTCATATTTTCCGCTCTTGTGCTGAGCAAGTCGGGCAGAGCTTCCGAAGTGAGTTGACCTTATTTTTTATCTGGTGTGCTTCACTTCTTTTTGCCGCACTGGCTACAGTATATAACCTATTTTTGTTTCTGAAAAATCGATTGATGATACATGATGCTATGTTAGACTACATTGTACGTCAATTAGAAAGCCACCAGATCGATGTAATCGGGTGAATATTTTTGAGATTGGTAAATATAAAGATAACTGTATGTCAAATTTATAGATGTAAGATTTCATTAGAGAAGGCAATTTTGAACACTACACCACCTGTATATTACAGATTTATATCGTTCATATATGTATGTATATAACTAAACACTTGCAAGATATAATAGCATAAAAACATAATAACTGTTTTGTTAATAATATTTAGTTATTTGTAGCCGATGTTGTGTCAAAACATAGGGTAATATCGTTCCGTTAAGATTTTCAAAATCGTAGAAAAGGAAGTGCAAAATCTTTAAAAAGTTAATAAGTCAAGCGTTTATTTATTTCATAATATGTTCCGTTATTGTACATGCTAAATATAGTGAAACTCAAACGTATTGGAATAGTCATTGACATTAACATTTCATTTTCCTATAGTGACGTCTTTTTATATACTTTAATAACATTTTACGAATATATGAGTATTTCATGATGGCTATAAGTATTGTATGGTCCCAAATGTTAAAAGACGTTAATATTGACTGCAAAGATCAACGAATTTGTCAGAATTTATACTGGGAACAAGACGCGAAAGTGAAAGTCGGGGAAAGCTACACGAAAAGTATACAGATTAAGAGAGGCGTTAGACAGGGATGCGTATTATCCCCATCACTGCTTAACTTATAAGCGAAAAGTTCGATGATCGGTTTGAAAGACCTGGATTACGGAATCAGTATATTGGAGGAATAAAGACTGGCACGCAGATGATACAGCAACAGTGGCAAGCAGCGAAGAAAAATGGCAAAGTATGATGGATATAGCTATGGAGGATGGGCAAAAGATGGATTAAAAATGAACACCAATAAAACGAAAGTAAGGAGAGTTAGTACTGAAGATAGTTGCCCTAAAGGAAATTGCAATTATGTGGTCACATTCTGCGACATGAGTTGAGAGAGAAGGACGTGATAATCGGAAGAATCGAAGGTATGAGAGGTAGAGGAAGACCAAGAAGAAAGTCGATGGACGACGTCAAGGATTGGATGGGATGGACTGTGGAGAAGGTGAAGAGACAAGCGCAAAACCGAAGGAAGTGGAAATCCATGATCTCCAACCTCCGCAAGGAGAAGGAACTACTGACTGAGTATTGTATTGCACACAAACTTGTATTATACCTAAGTGAAATATTATGTTAGACATATTATAACCATGTGCGTTATTTTTCTAAATTTGACCGACGGCAACTCTGTTTATTCTTTCTTATTCTTATTTTCTGAGCTAGGCTCATCTATGACAAGTCACTGGGTATCTCTGTCTCTGATTATAGTTGGATGATGCAAGCATCGAGCTGGTTTTGACCTCCTTGTCTGATCTCCTGCTAAAGAAAATATTCGCCACCTCCGCGTTGTCAGCTGCCGGCCAGTTTATGGCATCTGTATGTATCGCCGAATAAACCATCAAAGTGTTTCTCTGTAGTACAATATATGTCCTTGAAATTTGCACACTAGGTATCCAAGAAGTCCTTTGCCAACGCTGTGGTTCCGCATCTATCGAAGTTTTGTAATACCGAGAATGGAGAGTTGACCTCTGCGCAAATTCTCCTACTTTTGCAGCTGCGAGTCAAGCATAAGGTAAGTTGTTGGGCCAGTCGACATTTTCATGGCGATGATTGTTCTGCCTACTGTATATTTTATTGTCGCTTGTCTATTTCCAGAAAGCCATGAGTAAATTGGACTCCATCCCCGTTGTCAAGGTCTCTGTACACACAGATAAAATTCTGAAAACACTCGGGGTAAGCTAAAATTGCCTTGGACTAACATTTTCTTATGAATTAGTAAAACTACAGATTTCTGTTTAGTCTCTTCGAGATGAGGTGTGTCGCTGTTAACCAACTAAATTTCGCCAACTCTAACGACCACTTTTACTGTTTATGACATCCATTTTTATTTCATATTAAAATTTAAAGCCTTGTCAATGGCAATTAGTCGATTTCTCTACTTGAAAATAGTTTTACTGGCGTAGCAACCGGGGGGAGGCAAGGGCGGCCTGCCCCAAAAAATAATTTTCAAAGGGCCCCTTTTGGAGTAGGCCCCAAAAAATAAAATTATACCTGTCTAGAAAGAAGTAGTAATCCTATTATCATGAAAAGATGTAATTAGGATATTTATAGCCATAAGATTGTAATTGTCCTCGAGTAAATATTATGCAGATCTCAGGAGGTGCCCCCTGTGCCCTGCTATCTCGTCACCATCACCAGTTGTCAACCGAATTTATATGCTTCATTTCGAAAGTGTCTGACTACACGATGTCGTTTTATTTTTTTCAGGAAGGCCCCGAGTCTGCAGCACTGGAAATTGTTGAGTTTGTCGCCAAAGATGATTCTGCGGCATTTACTGAATTCTGGTCGACGTTAACTGGTGAGTTTTAATTGCCTATTCATTTGAGTCTACATACAGAACCCCCGGGATTTCACGTATGGCTCTGTAACAAACCAATTACCCACAGTTTAATCTTAGAGATTTACAACGACTCATTCAACTCTTTTAAATTATTATTTATCGTATCTACAACGTTTTGCGGTTAGCTTGAACAGCTTATGACGTGTGCGTTCACATGTATTGTATAGTTTATTTCAGTGGCGTAGCCAGAAAATTCTCGAGGGGGGGTCCGGATAAAAAAGGGCGCATTTACCCCATATATATAGGCGCGAGTGTGAAATTGCCTTGTTTTATCTAGTGTAACTTTATTATCAAAATATGTGTTACTATAGTTAAATAGGCGCACAAATCTAGGGTGGTGGGGGGAGGGGGGTCCGGCCCCCCCAACCCCCCCGCCTGGCTACGCCACTGTATTTATTTGAAAAAGCATGAAAATTCCGAGAATTACCATACAATTTTAAAAATCAAAATGTTAGACAACCAATTGCACTCGATTATATTATCTGTTTGTATTAATTTCCTCATACATATCCACTAATGGGAAGTATCTCAAGAGTAATTGCTCATTACTTCCAATGTTTTCCATTCGGCTACTACATGTACAGTAGTTGTGCTGTTATTTTTCCCTCTAGAAGTTTAAAAGTAATGAAATTTATATTTTACCTGGAAATTGTCATACTCTACTGGGAGTAGTATATGCACATATATATACATTCTCATTGTTTAGCCCAATTTTGCGATGAGAAGGCTCACATCAATCTGAAAAGAATCGCTTTGAAATGCGCCTTCCATTTGACACTGCTGCCCACCACGTCGCCCGATCTTCTCGGCGTGCTTTTCGGAAACGGGCAACTCTGTCGTCTTCTCCAACTCCAGTTGGCTAACAAACACTTCACACTGCACCAGTTGTGTGCCGATTTCGCTGCCCGTCTGACCAAAGGGCAGCTGGCCGAACCCGAGTCATGCGCCGTCCTTCTCCGGACCATTGTCTCTGTGGACTGTCTGTTCGATAGGAAAAATTGCACAGCGTCAAAAATCCTACCCACTCTCGCTCCCCGCGTCACCGATGCCCAGCTTCTCGCCGACTATGTGACCGCACTGCTCGACAGCTATTCGGGGACAGGGGAGTGCGAGACTAATGGACACACGGAAGAGGACAAGGATTGGGCGACGCGCGATTCACTCCTAAAGCGCCAGTATATCATCGCCCAACTCCGCTCCCTAGTCAGCCATGTTGTCGAGCATCGCAGCCTGCTCAGACGAATCCTCGAGTTTCTCTTGGAACATGCTCTGTTCGTTGATCCGAGGGCCGACCACGCGGACAATCCTGTCTCCCTGAGCACTGTGGACGCGATGCAAGCGGCCTTCTGTAAGAGTCTGGACTCGCTGGTTACCAATCGGAAGGTAAAGAAGAAGACCCACTTCAAGCTGTTGATCCACCTGCTGAATCGCTCGACTGAACTGCTCTCGACGCGCACAGATCTCGTCCTGGCTCAACAGTCCGTATTGAGCAAGCAGAAGAAGAACACCTCGCAGATGGCAAAGACTATCCAGCGTGCATTCGAACGCGCCTCGCAGCTAGTCAACGACGCCAACGAGTCGAATATTCAGTCGAGCTTCGCCCTACTCTACGTTCATCTCTACTTCCAGCTCTTGGTCGATTTAGACAGTATTGAACCATTGCTTGTGGATGTGGAAGAGTGCTACAAGAGGGCTATTGCTGCTACGACCTCCATCTCCGAGGAGGGTTGTACGAGCAGGAAGCGGAAGCGGTCGGAGGAGGGGGTGGAGGACGATCAGCCCAAATGGATCGAGGTGATAACAGACGCCCTGCTGAGCCTTCTCGCCAAACCCAGCCACCTCCTCCGCACAACCGTCAAGTCGGTCTTCCAGCGCCTGATCCCCTACCTCACGCAGTCCTGTATCGATCTCATTCGCGATGTGCTCATCTCGCAACCGAAAACGCGGAAGGATCATGGGGATTCCGAAGATGATCTGATCGATTTCAAGATCAAAGAGGAAGACGACGAAGAAGAATCGAGCAGTGAAGGTGAGTAAAATCCATCACGACTAGATTTCGATCTGGGTTATTTCTTTTTTATTTGCATGGGTTGGACTGTCACTGAGTAGAAAACACAATTGAAATAATCTTTTGCTCATATCTATTAACTAGTTAAACAATGTCTTATCTGATAGGATATTTATACTACTCAAATGGCATTTCGACAAGATATCCACCAGCAGACCGGTTTCGGGGTTATGACCCTCGTCAGTATTGAGTAGGATTCGAACCCACACCTCAGTAGTCGAACTACCTAACCACTAGGCCTTCATCTCGCCACTTCCTCCAGACTCACCTTCCTACACATCTATTCTCCTCCCATTAGGGCCTTCGCCTCTGACACCCGCATTCCATCCTTCAGCCCCGCTATTCTTCCGTCTGACCCAAACACTTTCATCCTCGGCGACTTGAACGTCCATCACCCTACTTGGGAGTCCTTCACCCCCCCCCCCCCCTGATCCCATAGGGAATTCCCTCGATGACTTCATCAGTAGGTCTCCCCTCATCTGCCTCAACGACCCTTCCCAGACCACCCTTCTCTATCGCTCCATGTGCTCTCAATCCTCCCCAGACATTCCCTTGCCCCGGCTTCTCTTGGTGATCGATGCTCCTGCTCCACCTCTGTGGACCTAGGTTCCGATCATCTTCTCATCTCGATCTCTATCCCATTCTCTTCCACTTTCCGCCCCAGCCGCCAACCCCCTTCTTTCAACTATAAAAAGGGTGACTGGAGTTCCTTCGCCAACCACATTTCGACAAACTGCCCTTCTCCTGACCTGTTTCAAACTTTATCCTTCAACGCTGCAACCCGTTTCTCCTCTCTTCCCAGTGCGGCCAAACAATCTATTCCCTTCGGTCGCACCTCCCAGGCTGCCAAAGCTTGGTGGACTTTGGCGGTGGAGGAAGCTGTCTCTGCTCGAAGCAGAGCTGATTCCAAAGCCCACCTCGACGAAGACCACCGAGCCGTCTACATCTCCGCCAACAGACACGCTTCTGCCACCATCGCTAAAGCTAATGCCAAAGCATGACAGGCAACCGTCTCCATTTTAAACCCCCGCCACTTCTTCCGCATTCTTCGGAGCTTCTCATGCCTCTCCTCCTCTAAGTCTTCGAAATCCTTCGTCTCTGGGGCCAGAAGCAAACTCGAGAACGTGAACAGGTTCTTGAGCCACTATTCTGCATCTTCTCCGGCCCGTGCCCCAAGACCTCCCGCTCGAGAGGCTGGCAACTCCCTGGGGCTCGCGGCCGAGTAGATATCCAGTATAAAAACTGTGGTCAATTTCCATCCTCTGGAAGCAGCCGGGTAAACAAACAAACAAAAAACCTGGCCATTTGGTCCTCACACAGAACTGAGAGTAAGGCGACGTCCTCGGTCCAGGAGGCTTTGGACATCATAGTATCCTGGTCTGAGGAATGGCGCCTGCTGCTTAACCCTCCAAGTGCGAGGTCTCTTTCTTCTACATGGACCCTCGTCAAGTCCACCACCAACCCCACATTACCCTCAACGGCTCCCCTCTACTTTCAACCCCACCCCTACCTTCCTTGGCATCACTTCGACCCACTCTCTCCTTCTCCACTAACTCTTCTAAACTGCGTTCCAAAAATACCCTCCACCTTAAAGCCCACAAAACCATTTCACACAGCTCTTAGGGTCCCTCCAAAGAATCTTTGGCTGCCGTGCACAAGACCTTCTCTCTCTCTCTCTCTCGCTCGCTCTCTCTCGCTCGCTCTCTCTCGCTCGCTCTCTCTCGCTCTCTCTCTCTCTCGCTCTCTCTCTCTCGCTCTCTCTCATCGGACAATGTGGACTGACGGATCTGTACTCGGCCGACACGGAAAGGGCGGCGCGGGTTCCACCATCACTTGCAGCCTATGCGGCGGGGGCGATTACCTCTCGCTCCATGTGGGAGAGCACTGCTCCAGCTTCATCGTGAAGATCACGTCCATCCGCGCGGCAGCTCGATTGAGCGGTCCTGCACAGAAACACCTGTTAGTTTACCTCTATTAGAGTTCTCTCGGACTCTCTTTTCTCCCTTTCTCTCCTCAAGTCGGGGCCGTCCCTCCTTCTCACTTACAACATCCATTCTATCTGGTCCTCACTCAAACACCTTACCTTGTTTCGGTAAAGCTTAAATGGATTCCGGGTCATTCATCCCTGTGGGGCAATCAGAATGCCGATACCTTTGCCAAAACCGGTGCCTCCTCTGCTGCTGTTGTACAGCAACTCCTGCAGTCCTCCGCCTTGCCATCTTTGGTGAGACGATGAGCCTACTCGACCTCTGGAGTCGGCCATGGGTGTCGCTCGGTTGCTGGGCCTGAGCGGCCCTGCGTCGCCCGCCCCCCCATCCTCGGGAAGGGACCAGGTAACGACAACAACTACAACTAGGCTACGAGATCGCTTGTCGAACATGCTGGCTTTGCCGTATATTATGGCTTACAGCTGTCAGCACGTGTGGACACCCCTGCAGCTGCTGGCTCATTGAAGGACTATCAAATATATATTACCACAAATGTTATTTAGTAGTCGAAGTTGAACTGCTGGCATAGGGGTTTTTCTGGGTTGGCTCAACAAACCTATCTACAGTACATAGTCTCCAAACCAAAATACACCTTTTCAATCAATTGTTGTTGGTATTGTAGATGCAGCTGAGAGCGAAGAAACAATTGACACTGTAGATGCCGAAGAGGAGTCTGACGAAGACGACGACGACGTTGATGATGAATCGAATGTGGACGAAACTGATCTTACCGCTGTTCGCCAGCGTGTCCAGAAAGCGTTGGGTAGAGCAGCCCTGGTAGCTGACGTCAAAGACCAAACGGTGAAGGAAGAAGAGGATGAGGCAACCCTGAGCGACTCGACGATGTTCAAAATGGACAAGGCTTTGGTTGCTGCTTTTCGAGCTGGACGAAAGGGGGAGGACAGACGCCACAAGGAGGAACAGCGGCAGCAACTAATTCAATTGAAAATGAGGTGAGTCATTATTTGGAAAATATTTGAGATGGGATTCTTTGGGAAGGTGAGTATGGCAATTTTTGGGGCGTTTCCATTTCGCGTTGGATAGAATGTGACTGGTTTACCCTGTCTAAGATAGATCAACGGCCGTATTGCAGTAGTCGAGCTAAGTCTAATTTCATCTTGCTATTGCTATGTGGTATTACAGAAAGTGGCTAACTTGGCACCCGATGCTAACTACAACCCAGAATAAAGCTTGCTTGAAGAGAGAAGAGAGGTATCATCCGCGAACAGTAGCACGCTGTTTTGTGCGACAATGCTTGCCTGCGTGCTTAAACCAATGAGAAAATAGAATGCGATAATATTTGCGCGTAAACGTTTAGCACTTGGGGCTCCGCTAGTTAGCCACGAGCGTCTGCGATACACAATTAGAACTTCGGGCTACGTAGACCAGTTTTTCGTCTTAGCCCTAGCACTAACACTAGCCCAACTTCTGAAATACGGCTGCAAATGTTTATGAATTTAATCCAAATGACAATGAAATTAGACCTGGGCGCAGGCAGGCAATCACAGGATACAGCTGTTGCTGTATGCTACTGTATAATCGCTACAACTACCTCTCCACCCTCTCTGGCACTAACCCCCTTGACGCCCACCGCCTTCTCCCCCGCAAAGATGCCATTTCCATAGCCCAACTCCGCTCTGGTGACAGCCCCCTCCTAGGCACCTACCTCCACCGCTTTGGGCTGGAAGGCTCGGCCACCTGCCGCAGATGCCTTTCCGCCATCGGAGACCTTGCACACCTGCCTTTTCACTACCGCTCCAACGACCGCATCTCTTATTCCTTCCCTTCAAATCCCACCCTTGTTTCTCCCGTCTTCTTATTCTAATTCTTCTCCTCTGTGCGGGCA
>JAUYWV010127146.1:0-20082 GCA_032274565.1 Nematoplana nigrocapitula
TCAGCAGTGGAGCTTAGAAACGCGATGATGGACCGGAATGTGTGGAGAGAGGTTGTCTCATTGGTTCGGGTGAAAACACGCCAAAGTAAGTAAGTAAGTAATAAGCTGTAAACTGCACAGGTGACCAAAATCGACTAAAATCTCGAAATGGGAACGTTTTAACAATTGTACGAGACTTCCTGTACGGACAATAACAAAATTAGGGGCGTTTGTAAGATCTGTAGGGTGATTGAATAAAGCGGGTAATGTTCACTGATAAAAAGTATTAAACTTATCAATTAATGTAAACAATGTTTGTTTTTGTTTATAAAAATAAACAGGACGTTTAGACGACTCCCTCACCGATCCTCGTCATCCTCCTTTTCCACGACCAACTTCTTCTTCTTTTTTTTCTTCTTCTTCGAGCGCTTCTTCTTTCGTAACTGTTCGCTAGAACCACTCGAGTCTTCCTCCTGGGCACTGCTGTGCGATCCTGGGGAGGCGACAGTTTTCTTCTTCTTTTTCACTAAAATGTATCAAATTAGTATACAGGGTGAGGCAAAAATAGCGCCCAATTTTTTACTTCTTCCAATCTTCCACATTTCTTCTATATTTAGCACAGAGTTTCCAACACTCTCTGACAATATGTTATTGGCTTATGATCGAGTGACGTCACGTTTCTATGACTCCAGATTGTCGTCCAGTTGATGCGACTTATCGATTGCTCAGTTGTCTACGCTGAGTCTCTTGCACTCTACAACATGAATTGTCTGTCAATGAGTCAACGCATCGCGGGCGAAAAAAATATTACAAATGTAACGAAAACTAAACAATGGCATCACGCTGTTTGGCTCATGAATTCAGTATTGATCCGCCTCAGGGAAGAAACATTAGATTAATCGTGGAGAAATTTGGATCGGAAAAAAATTGGGCGCTATTTTGCCTCACTCGGTATGTACAGTGAAGTCTGACTTACAACTAAAAGGAAATTGAGGTTGAAAAGAAAATAATGAGAAAAAGCAATTAGGAGACAATTGACAATGTTAAAAAGATAATTAACAAGAGAGACAATGCGGTGAGAAAGATGTAGAGCAAGGGGTACAGGTTGGTATGGAAGATGGAATGGGGAAAAGTCATGACGAAAAGAGAAAACTGGAGTGGGTGGACAAAAGAGATCACGCGAAATGTGAAAGAGAGGAAGGATTAAAGATAATTAATTAGCAAATTAAAACGAAGGGAATGAGATAAAAAAATTAGCAAATGCACAAAACAAAAAATAACCCCAGAAAGTATTGGTGAACAAATTCAAACTTTACAATTCTGACACAAAAGCAGGAATTCATCTCTCTTACCTGCAAACAGTCAAAACACATACACTGCCGGCTCAAAAGTTTAAGCATAGCAGAAATTTAAATTTACAGCTTTTGCAACTATACCATATCTATCAATTTACTGAAAATATTCATTGCTCGATAAGGTCTTGTAGAAAAGCATTGCACTGTAGGCTATGCACTGCTGATTCATCTTTAAATTTAAATTTCAAAGTGTTGAATTCTAGAAGAGAAAGAGTGAGAAAGAGAAATTTAGTAAGACACTAATTAAAATTCAATAAGTGGGAATCTGTCATGTTCTTGGATGAATAGCGATTCAAGGTTCTACAAAGTGACGGCAGCGTGTACGTAGTGCCGGAAAAAGGCTGAGGTACTACTACCAGAATGTTTGCTGAAAACCGTTCGGAATGCTCCGGGCATTATGGTGTGGGTATCATCACCATTCATGGTCCTGGACGCCTGGTTGCTTGGCTCACTTCAATGAACGCTAAGGATTATCGGGATCTGCTATCTTCCGAACTCCATGCCTCTATCGCTGAGACATTTGGAGACTTTCGAGAGTTGGACCAAAATCTCGTATCCAGCACGACAACGCTCCTGTTCACACTGCCCACTGTGTCCGTGATTGGCTCCAGGTTAAAGGAGTCAATGTCCTGGAGTGGCCGTCCCAGTCTCCAGATCTCAACGTCACTGAGAACGTCTGGAGATTTCTGAAGAGGCGGATTATCTCAAACCCACCAAAGTCAGTTACTGACCTTCTTAAACGTATCCATCATGAGTGGTACAACATTCCCCACGACTTGGTAAATGGATTATTTGATTTAGTTCCTCAGCGACTTTCAGCAGTTATTGCCAATCATGGATATGCTACTAAGTACTGATTCATTGACAACAATAAATATTGTCCGGTTTTGATCTTTTTATATTCTATAATTATACTTAGTATTTTAACAATATTCGTATATACAATTTGCATAACTACATGCTTGATTCTAAAATTCGAAAACTGCTATGCTTAAACTTTTGAACCGGCATTCACGCTTTGCAGAGAAAATTTATATTTGAACTGCTAGTAAATTAAGAGGAAAACTGCATAAAATACACACTGAGAAAAAACGCTGTGATAAACTGGAATATCTACTTCTGTAACTCCCAAATTGTTTAGTAAACATTTCTAGTGTTGACAAAAATGCTCGAACATAGTATTAAAGGCATTTGAATATGATATTCAACGATAATGTCAAAATTATAGAATGAACACAAATGTACCCAAATGCGAACCATTTTGACCCCTCTCATGGTACTCAGACAATTTTTAGTACCGCGCTAACCAAACTTTACGGTTACACAACTGGTTTCTAGCAAATTATTCCTCCAGTCTATGAACAGTAGTCAGTATGTGAGCCAAAGATAGCATCCCTAACTCTTTGAATTCAGTCGTGCCTCTTTGTCTCTTCGAAAAGGTCCCAGCACTGAGCATTCTACTACTGTTAGTATACCTTTTCAAGTTTAATTAAATAAAAAGTAAAATTGATTTTGTCAGTGTATCAAATATCTATAGAAAAGTAAATTTAATTTCGTCATCGAGAATAAAAGTAAATTTAATTTCGTCATCGAGAATAAAAGTAAATTCAATTTCGTCATCGAGATGAACTAGTTATTGGAAAGTAATTATAATTTAGTCAAAGTAAAATTGATTTCGTCTACTGAAATTGCGCTGATACCAAACTTTGATATTTTATTTAATATTTTATATTAGTCGCGTCCGCTATCTCGGAATGTAGAACTAACGAAATATCACTTGCAACAATCGGAGCACACCCTCCGATGCGTGTCATTGAGTCTAATCCATTGATATCATGCTCGCCTCTGTACGAATAGGGAGAAGCACCTTGACCTTTATCTACTTACAACGTGGCGCTCCCAGATTGGCTGACATACATTTAGTTATTAATCGACAATGTTACACTTATGCATTGTTCAAATCTGTATGAAGGTCTAGGTCATCTCGGAAAAAGTTGCCAGATACGGAGATGGCTAAACCCATTTGGTTACTTGTGTTGACGATTATTTTCTAACAGATCCCTATCAGACCTAAATAATTACCTCCATTTTGCAGACTGATATTACTAAAAGAAGACGGCAGTCCGAAGGGAGTCGGCGATGTCATTCAAAATCCGCATCTGGCTGCTACCCTTAGCACCATCGCCAACGATCCACACTCATTTTACAAAGGCAAACTGGCTGAGGCCATTGCAGATGAGTTGGGCTTAGAGGGGGCCATACTCACGACCGAAGATTTGGACAGTTACACGGCCGTGTGGCGACCCCCCATTGAAGTTCGCCTACAAGGTCACAAAGATGACCTCATAGCGCACATCCAGCCACCACCATCTAGTGGAATTCTTGTGACAAGTCTGATCAATATTTTACAAGGTGACCACTGATTTATACTATGGACCAGCAGAGATATATAACTAATATTTTTGCTATAAAACTGTCATAAAGTTTTAGTTCGTTGGAACACTTTTCTGTAACGTTTGCGGTATTAGTTGATGATTGAAAGACGGCACTAATAATTAGTAGCTATTCTCCATTATTTCCTTAACCAAGGCCAATGAAATTAGTGATATGGATAAGTACGACGTAAAAAACATTTCCGTCAACGTTTACAATGTTTTGCTATAATTAATAAATTTACGCTCTAAAAGAGGCAAATAAAATGAGACAGAAATACATTAGTAAGCTTACCATATTCACGACAAGACAATAAGTAACATAATTATAATCCCTACATGGTTCAGATTAATCAATAATAGAATAGTCTATAATCAATATTCTTAATATAAATTTTTTGCTTTAAAGATTCAGCGCTAATTTTAAAATTTATTACATCACATTCAATTGTTTCCGTCTATATCTGTTTATCGAAACGCTATAGGGAGCAATAGGGGGCAATTAAAAATCTGCTGATATTCAGTTCTACTCGGCAGTTAAAACAAAAAAGACATTGTCATACAGTACCTTGAACAGTGGTATAATATTGTACTTCTCGAATTTTATATCCCGCTAATCGCGTTATATATGTAATATTCAGTACTATATTATATTAAAATTAAGTAATGTGTACAAATGCGTTTTGCTTTGATATTGCTAGCTAGAAATGTAAGCAAAGATATATTATCACTAGCAGTGTTAAATGTGTCTAAAAGGCCTTAAAACAGAACCTCTGGCTCTCATAACGTTTGTTTAATGACTAGCAGAGCGCAGTGCGAGGGTTTCGCAGTTGCGTTCGCGGAATGCTGACGCGCAGTTGTAAAGGTGAGCAGTCCGTTGAGTCGTTTTTTCGTTTCGATGCACTCTCTTTCTCTGGGCAGAAGTTATTTTTCTTTTAGTTTTTGGCATTTTGTAGCGAATTACAATCACAAAGTCAACATTTTATATTTAGCGTAATTTAATTTCCATTATGCTTGTATTTTCATTATTTTTCAAATTAATCCATTGTTTTTAAACAATGATTTAAAAATAACTGATACTTTGTGTTTATAAATGATCGATTGTTATGGAATTCTACAGTGAGTTTTATGATTAAGTTTTATTCAAATGTGGAAAGTTTTGTTCGAATCAGTAATGTTAAATTGAAGATTTTGCGTATAATGTGTTGCAAACCTTCGAGCAATAAATAAATATTGGGAACCACAATATGACTGTGGTCAGTGGTGATTTCAGCAGGCGATTTCATCAAGATCGATATCAAGAACAGATATAAAAGTGTCGTATAGTTTTGGTAGTCTCAAAAGGGCCTTATCCAGACACTTGAAACGGAACCGGTGGTACCCATATGAAAGAAAACTAAAAAAACACATAGTACTTTATCTGCCCCACCATTCCAAGAGTGGATAAACTAACTTAAAGTTCTCTTCAATTGATGGTCTAGTAGGAGATGGCGAACACCCCGACAATTAATTTTTTGGGAGCTCTCCTCCATGTTATAACATTACGAGGATGATAATTTTTTTAATTATTGCTTTTGCTTTGCAATGTTTCTAGCAACTGCTCTGCAAAGTATACGTATAGTCCATCCACGAGTGTTCACAACAAAAGATGACGGCCTGCAGTCCTCAATGAAATATCACCGATAAAGACATGCTAAGAACATGGTCTACAGAGAGGAATCGATAATTCTCTACTAACGAGTAGTCAACAGATTTCTGCAGATGCCCGTGAAAAGACATCTCTGTAGCGATTTTACAGATCGAGCTACAGAATGGAGTCGAAATATACCGTAACCAATTTGAGAAGACATATACAGTATATAGAGTTTAAGTTATAGTCTCTTCAGAATTATTCTAATGAATTGTTTGATTTCAACATTTTCAGGTTATGGATTATCTGCCGATATTCTTAAGAATGCTCAATCATCTGTGCTCTTTTACCACAGAGCCATAGAAGTTATGAAACACATCTACGCGCAACGGGCGCTTTTGGGAGATTCTTCTTTTGCTGATATGTCGAAGGTTTGTAGTGCGCAATACTGAAGTCACGCCTTCCTAAACGTACTGCTATTCGATAAATAGTATGTTTGTAAGTTCTTGATTTAAATCTTGAATATAACAATTAGTCGACAATAAGGATTTCTGGCCCCCATAGTGGACACAAATATGGCGTTTACTAGAATTTTGCATCATCTATGACCAGGTAAATATGAAAGTCGACAAAAATTGTATATAATTAGGGTAGTATTAAGCGTTTTCCTATCTGTAAACTATTTCGCCGGAAGATATTTTTGCCGAGCAAAGTGGGGAGATAGCCTTGAATTACGCAAACTCTTACTACTGACAATTAATGTGAAATTGGAAAAAAACGTTTCTATATAATAAATTTACATACATACAGTAAGTATCTTACTTGTAGTATAGGTAAAAATAGGAATTAGTGAAAAGAAATTCTCAGAAAAAAAGGAAACCAAGCTTATATCAAAAATACTTGTACTAGTTATCGCAAAGGAAGAGTTCTATATAAACTTGCCATGAGTTGCCAGCAACATCGGAAACACGAATAAGTTTTGTCTATAGTCTATTCCAAACCACTTCTCTCATCTATTTACATATTAGGTTGTGTCCAATTTTAAATCCTCCGATTTCTACCGGCATATTCGTAGTAAGATTCACGACCATGGGGTTCAGCCCACGAGCTACTACAGTCCCGAATTCCAGGCTCCCGACACCCAAGGCACCAGTCATTTGAGCATTGTGGGAAATGACGGCGACGCGGTAGCGGTCACTTCTACTATCAGTGGTTTGTGAGTAGTACACGGTTTCATCTTTCCTTTTTAAAACTATTCTTTTATTCCATACAAAGGGGTTTAAATGCATCAACTATTGTAGACACGCACGCCCAAATATGTACTCTCGGTTTTGGGGGTGTTCAGTAGGCAAAAGTCGCAATGTGCTAACTACATTTATTTTCGGTTAACGTTTGTGAAATGTCGAATAGCTGTTGAAAATGAACCGGCAATGTGAGCTATCATTCTATTCGAAAATTGGTCACTAATGACATGAATTTAATATCTTCAGACAAAGCGAGACATAATTGATATGAACGTAAAAGCATTTGCATAAGTAATTCATTTGAATGTTGTTTTACCATAATTTAAATACAACAATAGTTGTTGTTTTCTAACGTCTTTGGTAAAGCATAAAAATTATAAACTAAACCTGTATAGTAATTATTTACTACTAGCAGTGGGTACCCGCGTTGCTGGGTACATGCCTAACCCTAAGCCTGCCCTAGTCCGGTCCCCTATTTTCGGAGGTGCCCTGCAGCTTTTGATTAATGAAAGTTTCTGTGGGAGGCTTCCTTCTGCCCGAAACGGCCATTTCACATCGTTTTGGCCTCCTTGACCTCGACCATGACGTCGAAGATCGACCTCGCCCCCCCTCCCTATGTTACCCGCAGGGTTAAAGGGGTCACACATGCAAATTTTGGGTCGCTGGTACCAACGGTCCTGCCGCCCGAGAGGAAATGAAAGCTTCTTTTCTGATAATACCCGTGCCCTATACGGGTAGAAAACAATCATGCTACTGTGTTGTCTTGTTGCTGAGTCCCTCGCATACTTCTTGGCCGATCTTCGCCCTGTAGGCTCTCAGGAACGAACTGTGTCCAGTGTGGATGCGATGTAATTCCGCTCTTTCCCACGTGGATAACTTGCGTTCTGTAGTATTGATTATTAGTAAAAGTATTTTCAAAATTTTTTGGCTGGAACTACAACTATATAAAGTAGATCATTGATTTAGCATTGCATCAGCCGGAATTCAAATTTCTACGGCTTCTCATATAGGCGAACCCTGGGAACCCGGCCCCAGCCCAAACCAAGCCAGCAATCAAAACAAAACCTGGCCTATGTTACCCGCAGGGTTGAGAGGGTCACTCATGCAAAATTTCGGGTTCTGGGCGGCAACCTTAAACAGACATACAGACAGATTGACTTATATATATAAGATTTAATGTAGTCCTACGGCTATACGCGCTAGTGCAGAACAAGCACTTCCTATGTTATTCCACAGTTACTATTACTGCAGCTATCCAACTTATTCTACAAAGTTATTCTGCCTCTGAATGAGACAACCTGAGAACACCTTCTGTGATTGAAAGATTTCTCAAAGCCTCCATTATTTATAGATTTATGAATTGTTATGTATTCAATAAATTTAATTTATTTAGGCTACTGTATGTATTAAAAATTACAATAAAAATATTGTTAACAATAATGCAATTCTTAGTAATCATTAAAATATCATTGTAATAATATTTATTATAAGTTTTTATTATAATTTTAATATTAATAAATTTAATTTGTTGAATAATAAATATTAACTCATAAATATATAAATCCTAGAAGTTTTGAGAAGTCTTTGTGTTTTAACCCCATGACACATGAACCGCGCTGCCATATTTCGATTGGGGGGGCAAACTTCAGCCAAAAGGGACCCCTTTGCAGTCAAGAAAAGCTCCTGCGCAGCCAAAAGGGACCCCTGTGCAGTCAAGGGGGGCCCCGTGGTGCACTCCAGAGGGGCCCTACCAGTGCAATCAAGAGGGTCCCTTTGCAGTCCATAGGGGCCCCCATCAGTTTCCAGAAGCCCCTTCTACTGATAAAACAATATTGAATCCCGTTTTAACCATAGCCTAATATATATATAGGACATTAAAAGGGGCCCACGCTCTTAGGATTATTGGGGGCACTGCCCCCCCCCCTGCATCGCGGTCCATGGAGTAGAGCAGACAGCTGAGAACAACTGCACGGTAGCCCATACATTTGTTGCTGGTGCGGATGCCGTGCGATTCCATAAAACGACAATGACACGTCCTCCTATCTTTCGTAATCTACTGAATATTAAAATTCAAATTTAAGGCTACGGCTCCTATTGGCTGCATAACGTTGTCATTTGCTTCAAAACGTTGCGTCTGCTTTGTACTATAGTAGCAACAATTATACTATAGCTTGGGAGACATTCGGATTCGTGAGAGATTCGAGGACCCGCGGTGAAGTAATAATATATATAATATCCCGCAAGGGCATAAATAACTATAAAACTTCCACTTTTAATTTTTTTCATCCTACCCTGATTACATGTTTATAGTATTCTTCCAACTCAAATCTAATATATATTCTCTCTATGTAGTTTCCGTACCTTTTTAGTCTAGTTATTTCCTTTTCCGTCAATGCCTTTCAGCTGGGGAATATTTTCACCTTTTAGAGGGAGACAAAGCGCGTGCTTTAGCTATTAGGCAACTTTATTACACTACATAAATATATTGTTTTAGAAACGCAGTGGTGAGTAAACTCAAATGCGACAGTCAATTAAACACGCGCATTTTTTTGCAAATAAAAATATTTTATTCATCCCTATGCCCATCATTTGACTTTTATGCTAGATGCATTGCAAGAAAAATGTGGAAACACCACTTTGAATGACAGGAATGAAGAGAAGCATCAGATATGGGCAATTTATTTATCAATTATTATCTGAGAGCTCCTTCACCTAACACAATATCTCTGAACATACTGTATGAACTCATTCCATAAGAAGAAATCGCAAACGGAAAGGTCGGGTCGGGTGATGGCCATTTATCAGTCTCCCTTCTGCCAATCTAACGGTTGAGAAGCTGTCCCGTAATGAGGACTGGCATAACGCACATTTGACTACTGACAAATTATGCTTTTATAACTACATATAATTTATGTTCTTATCTTTGGGCTTCACAAAAAGTGGCATGAATTATGTTCGTGATAATAAAAAAACATTGTAATTGTGGCGGCAACCGAGGAAAGGAATGCAATAAAACTGTTGCTGATTTGCAGGCATACAGTATGATCGGCATGTTTTTTCTCAATTATCTGCTTGCGAAGCTAAAGAGTCTACTTTGTCTTGTTTTTATCGTCGAAATTGTTTTATCATTATAATTTTGAGAAATACGGTAGACATCGAGTACATCGCACGAAAGTTACTAAATTCTGCGCTTCTTGGAACAGAAAACTACTCTTTATCCTTTTTGCTTAGCGATGCACGCAGCCATGGGATGCGTTGTCAATGTGGTAGCAGCATTCTCTATCAGAAGTTCGTCATTCGTCTCTAGAGAAAGTGGGAAAAGGGGCGAAAAGCACCGCGGGCTACCACAGAACAATCACATTATATAGAAAACTAGTTCGTTTGCCTCCCATTTGGTTAATAGCAGAAAATTCGGTTTATTGCACTCGGGCGTATAGGTACTATATACTGTACGATTTACAGTAAGTTCATAAAGCAGAGTATACACGCTATACGACACGATTTTGTATACATTTTATAAACGATTTTTTAATAGACTTTTATTAGATGTTTTATACTCTCTGAGAAATAAGAAAAGGTTGCAATATCATCAAATTTACAGTACAAAGAAGTGATAAAGAGGATAGATCTGCTACGCCTAAAAACAATACACAGTATACTCCAGAGAACAGAATATTGAAAGCGTTGCAAATTTTCGATAAATCACACTACAAGTTGTTCGTGAGAAGGAATGAACTGCAGTTCCAGTTTCTTCCTAATCAAATATCAAAGGATAGTATAGGAAGACAAATGGTAACATGAAGGAAGCATTTTCATCTGAAGAGATATAGATGTCTTGTCACACATATAGGCAGCGTTCGTTTACGTTTGTTACAATAATCATGATTATTATCTCCCATAAGACAGGGTTCCTCTGCATAAAAATAAATTTGGAATGTATTATACATTTTTGATCAATTGAAATTGAACTTGTTCTATTTACGATACGATAAAAATAGTGCTCTAAATATCGTATCGTATTTTGAACGGAATAGTATTGATTTGTGTATGCTCGACAAAATTTAAACAACAAAAATCTTTGTAATATCGCATAATATGTTAAAATCGTTCTGTGTATGGTCTGCTTAAATGTTTTTATAAGTAGAAGAATGAACGAGGCGAAATGTAACGTAGTTAAATCATCAATCAATTCATCTAACTAGTACCGTATTAATTTATATTCATTTTGAAGCTATGTTTTCCATCCAAAAGTAAAGGGGGAGACATACATACACACAGCATTGTTTTGACCCAAATAATATTGACCCGACTTCCTCACAATAAAAACAGAAATGTCGTTTTCCCGTGTGATATTAAGGAATACAAGATTACTAAATCAAAGTACCAAAATCTATCTAATTGTCAGGCCACAAACAGACATCTTCAGATCCATCTCGTTTTTGAAGAAACTCATGTTGCCCGACATCATCTATTGATTCTAACATCTACAATTACACAATGACCTATAATTACTTGTATTGGTCATTTCATTAAGGCATGGCCGGATGTGCTTTCATTGATGGAGAAATGACCGCATGTCATTACTATGAAAATTATCGATTTTATCTCAACATGCGTGATGCCATTTTATCTGACCTTTTCGGATTGCTGATATATTGTACAGTATGTAGCCAGTGGTGCGGCATTAATTATACTCTTCATTAATTCCAGTGATTCTATTTTTAGATAAAAACTGATTAATGTTGTCTCGGCGTGTCAACTATGAAATTGTTTCACTGTTGATATCACTCTTCTGCTTTTACTACAAATGTTTTCCTGGGTATACCTACGAAACCGGTATATGGTGTACCATTTTAATTAGCTGAAATTGATATAAATTGATACAGTTAATATTAGGTGATGACAGCCAGAAAGGTCTTGTGTTGTTGTTGTTATTGTTGTTGTTATTGTTGTTGTTGTTGTTCAATACACCTCATTTGGACACAAAAAGTGTCTCAGAAGGGATGCTAAACTGTTTAATATCACCCACATGAGGCTATGGGATTATCATATGCAACCCAGCAATGCCCAAACTTTCTACGGCATTATGCGCATCAGAAGGATAGTCGCAATTTAACTAAAAAGATCAACTTTCACAGAACACCACATATATCCCCAAGCCTCAGGGTGGCCCCGGAGACACCGTGTGCGTCGAGGCACTGGATGGAGGTTACATGATTGTCCAACAAGAGAAGATGATTAACCCTATCCATACCGGGCTATTAACCGCAGCCAGGTACCGAGGGGGGGCTGATTCGCCCCCCCTATTGAAATCTACTTTAAGAGTGTGCTATACTGATGAAAATTGGCACCTAATTAAATCAAAATGATTAACATATGACTTTGCATATTAAAAAAAATTTATGAAAAATAAAAAAGTTACAGTTAATTTAATTTTTATAAGTACATCGAAAAAAGTGAAAACAATTTTTTTCAATTTTTCAATTTTAATCGAAATAATTAGCTATATAATAAAGTACTGAGTGTCTGAATATTATAGTGCGTGTTGGTGGTTCATTGTGTAGCAATGAAATAGAATTCACTAATATCCACCCCTCAAGGAAACATTTTGTTGTTTTCACTTATAATTAAAAAATATATTAAATATTATCATAATTTACAAAGGATTTTAGAAAAACATCCTAATTAGACGAAGAAGGAGCAGAGAAACACACTTATGTACAGTATTGTCTTGCAAACCTTATACGTCAAAAGCTAATCGTAATATGAAATCATCTTCCTGCTCTAGTAAGAATAGTTAGTTAAGTTATATTTATTTAAACATCTGCCAAAGAAAAAGCTATATATTTTAGGACGTTACTGAAACATAACAAATACAACCGAAATAACTGAGATATTCTCAGAGTTTCTACTCATAGTGAAGAGAAAGAGGAGGAAGAGGCATATAGAAATACGAACTAACAACAAAGAAAAATATCTATTGCCGTAGGACATGTTGTTACACTTAGGAAGAATACACAACACTTACGCCTTTGAACAATTAATTAGTAGAATTTTTCTTTGCTATAGAACGATTTTGTCGAGTACAGTATTCCATCAAGGTGGATATATATGGTTTCCAAAAACAAAAGTTTTAAGTTTGGATTTTATTATGGATTACATATACACTATAGACAACTTGTCGAATGAAGGTTTTAGTTATTGGGTATTATGGAGATATATTGAGATGGTGTGTTTTGCTTAATCATCTTCATTATTTCACAGACAGAACCCTCTTCGAAAAGCCGCATCTCCAAATAAAAGGACCAACAGGAAATTACCAAAAATGCCCAAATTCGACGCCTATCTCTATCAGCAAAAGTGTATCAGGTACACCATTTTCCTACTACTGACTCCGGAATTAAACAGTAACAAAAATGTATTTCCAACCCCTTGTTGTTTAGACCACAGACTTTGACAAACAAATTTGATGTTCTGCACAATAAAGTTGCAACTCCTCATATTTCACTTCGACAATTCTTATGCAGTATTTCTTAAACTTGCTTTCCGATAATGACTTTTTTCTGTTTTCAGAGTAAATGTAGAAGTAGTTCAAATGGAAATACTGAGTATAACGGACAACGTTGGCCGAAAAACGGAGTAACCAGGAAACTTGATTTTTAAGAAGACCATATTTCTAAAACGTGGAAGAAAATTCTGAAACATTGAAGGAACTTCCATAGAGCGCATAAAGTGTTACTCTAAAAGCTGCTGGATAAAGTATAAAATCCGTTCTATTCCTACTAAACTAGCGCATGTAAGCTGTAGAGAAAGCCATAATGAAAGCAATAGTAATTGCAAATAGTAAAATTTCTAAAATAATAAATCAAGCCAAATTCGCGGATGATGAACGACTAACGGAAAAAAATCACTTGAATCCACTGTGTCCAACTCCGTGTGTCCATTATATTATAGATCGGTCGGAAAACAGTCCTAATATTCCCAGGACGAAGTGATTATTTTGATGCTATTTCCTTTCAGCCAGTGGCGTGCAAAACAAAAGTAGTAAATTAACTACGAGCATTATCAATTAACGTCATATAGGAACACGCACGGAAATAAAAAAATGACAAACCAAACGAACTATAACAATGTCCACAAACAATATGCCCCCGTATAACTCAGCCTATCCCGTTAGCATATTGTGGATAGTAAACCCGGAAATCCTGAACCAAAACAACCACCAGAAATTCATTATTTGAAACATCACTAAAACTATCCGTCAATCTTCAGCTCTGCAGCATTTGTCTAGAATGAATTTAGGTGGAAATGTTACAAAGTCTCATATGAGTCCATATAATGTATTTTTAATCGCGGTTCAAACAAAATGAGTCAGACCGAAAACAGTACAGAACAATTTTTTCGTTACTCTATAACCATATATTCTCCTGTTTTGGTGTATTCGCCAGAATTCCAATTTTAAGGCTTGGTGTGAATTGAATAATCACACCTTGCTTGGATGTTAACGCCTTCGAAAGAATACCTTTTTCCTTTTATGAAAACAAACAAATAAATCTGTTTTACTGATTAGTCAAACACTTAGCAAGATTGTCCTCTATTAAAGAAAATTATTTGTATGTTCCTCATCTTATTCTCATAGCAGTATACTCGAGCTATTCTATAATTCAACGGCTTAACCGAGAGGGACTCTACAAGATGACGCCGGACAATAAAGGTGGAAATGTCAGGCGATTTTCGACTTTCCTCCTTTTGGTCGTCAGGAAATCAAGTTCTGTAAGCAAACTTCGTAACACTTGATCAAGTCGATTTCAATTCAAATTTTGAAAGTTGGCAAACTAAATATTTACTAGCAGATAAGCATTCTCCGGACGCTAAGCGTGAATATCTGATAATAATTTATGGGGAAATAAACTAAATCTACAAATGTAACAGTCAGTGGTGCCATGAGGCGACTCCTAAAAACTGCAATAACGTATTATTATTAATAATAGTCATTCAGTTTGTGAAATAGGAATTGGGCACTCAACACTACAGTATCTATGGTAAGCAAGCGAACAGAATAAACTACAAAGTGCGTAGGTAAAGAACATTGGCTGGCTCAGATGAAACCAGTTATGGGAATCGACAAACGGAATACAACACGCAACCCCACCCTTTCCCCGAGATCCCTCCACGATTCACCGATCCGCAGAACAAGATGAAAAATCTACGAGCGCGAGTTAAGTGCATATCTGGGTGATTGGGAAATTTATGCGGATCAGAATCTGTGGGAAAATGCTAGCGGTAAATGAAAACGATCCACCCTCAGCGCGTCTATTGATTGTCATGCAGGGCAAGGGAATCCCACTGACAGTCAGTGTCATCTTGAGGCACCAAATACCTATCATCTAGCTGGTAGCCGCGGGCAGCAAAGCAGACAGACAGACAGACGGACAGTAGAAAAATGAATTGCGGGATAAAGTAATGGAGAGCCAAGTTTCCATTATTTTTGCTTCAATCGTTTTTTACGTTCTCTCGATTCTTTCTCATCTTCTTCTTCTGTTGGCGATTATATTCTCCGTGGAGGAGTGAAGGACGAGCGTAAGTACATCTTTTGCAGTCGTGAGTTGCCAATTTCATTCAATCAATGACCTCGATGCTTCTCAAGAGGCCATCAGTGTGGCAATTATAGAATTACCAGGCCAGAAATGGAATATTCTCTTCTTGGAGTGAATCAAAGTGAAAATTATTACGGATAAGGCTCTACCACGCGGTCGCGACTCTAAAAAAATCACGGGGGTCAAGACATCCACAAAGTGCTGTAAACCAAAATTAGGCTTTTACCCTAATCCCCCGTGGAAATCTGCACACAGAGCGCGCGCCGTACATCGTCTGAAAAGAGTTCGCCAAACCAAAAAAATAATAAAAAGCCCCATAGGCCGCATATATGAAGAAACTAATGGGAAAAAATAAGGTCAAGATAATGTTGTCACTTAACAGTTCAATGCTCAAAAAATGTCAATTCTAGACGTCATTATATGACTCTATATGCCCTCATCTCACTGTGTTCATCAAAAAACATTAATATCTCACTCTTCAGAAGTACCATATCTTAGGAAGCAACATATACTGGGTGAGTTTATGTTTGATTTTGAAAACATTTTGAAAACTTTCGAAGGTTTTGAAAGTCGGATTCAAAACCAAGAAATATTTTGAGTTTATGTTTGATTTTGAAAAAGTTTCGAAAACTTTTGAAAGT
Source organism: Nematoplana nigrocapitula (assembly GCA_032274565.1). Classification (NCBI taxonomy): domain Eukaryota; kingdom Metazoa; phylum Platyhelminthes; order Proseriata; family Nematoplanidae; genus Nematoplana; species Nematoplana nigrocapitula. The sequence continues at coordinate 15,879 of JAUYWV010127146.1, forward strand.
TTTGAACACCGAATCAAATACCAAACATAAACTAAAAATATCCCTTAGTTTTGAAAACTTTATAGAGTTTTGAAAACCCTCTGCTGATATTATTTCAGTGTTTAATTCTGCAGAACCTAAAGTTTTCAAAATCAAGTTTGCATTTTAAATTCTTATGCAATCTCCTGGAGATTTAAAACCTACTGAGTTTAATGTTTGGTTTTGAAATTAACTGAGAAGAATGGCAAAATAATAGTAGTGGTGAAACAGCTATTACGGGAGAAAATTTAGAAAAATAATTCGATTGAACAACCACCAACTGAATGCAATTTCATTACAACATGTATTTCACAAAAGAAAAATTATAATTCTATAATTTTAAAAAATAATTTAAGTTTATAATTTTATAACTTTATAATTACATTTGTATTTGGACTCTTATTTAAAATTATGTATTTTATAATTCACATCTACAAGAGGGTATTAAAATTATTCAGAAAATTTGCAAAAGCATTAAAACTGGTAAATGTTTCATTGTTTTTTATAAAGTTTTCAAATCTTCGTCAAACCATTCATAGGTTTTGAAGACTCGGTGTTCAAACTTATTCAAAACTTTCATGTGTTGAAATGTCGATTTTAAAGAGGTTTTCAAAACTTTCAAAACCAAACATAAATTCACCCATTATATACACATACTCGTACAGTAAACAATAAAAGAAAACGTAAAACTCATGAGCACTTCTAATCATGAAAAATATTATGGAGAATGGAGGGGAGCAGTGACATCTTCCGACACTGTTTAATCAAATCTATACTCTGCTCTAAAGCTCATAGAAACCGTTAATATTATGAAACGCATTTTGGTTTTCACAATTCTCGATAAAATAACATTTAAATTTATTTTAGAACTTGTTCACTTGAGATTCTTCTTCTTCTTCTTCGCGCTAGGCGGCCGCTCAGATGGAATCGATCTCCCAGGGAAAACGGAGAGCAGAAATGGGTTCATCCTGGATGGTGGTTGGGTCAAAGTTTGAGATTCGATATATACAGCAGGGCAAACCGTACTATCCTATAGTGCCGTTCCTCCCCCAGGTTCCCCGCAGTAGCATCTTAGAGATGCCTTTCCTTCCTATAGCTTTCTCAAGATAAGTGACAGGGGACAGGATGCTTTCTGGGTACTCTAGTCTACTGGGATGGTTCTGGTGTAAGACCTACAGTATCCAATTGAGCTCCCCATCTCAGTGTTACGAGCTGATGTGGCGTCAAGACATCAATAGCTGGACCAATGGCTTATCAGCACTGTGGCAGCCAGATGACATTCCCTAGAATACTGGAATGGATTGGTTGATTGTCGGCAGATAACTTCCGTATAGTGGATATTGGTCCTGCCAAACTAACTTATGCCCCTGAAACATCCATATGAATGAACTCCACAACCAATGACATACTGTCTCGGTCATCGTCTGAGAAAATAATAAAACCGCACTGCCTCTCACTATACCTGCAGGGGAGGAGGCAGTGATAAGTTGGCTTCCGGGGGTGGGGACAACTGGGTGCACCCATGATGGTCACACAGACTAAGGAATCTATGATGATGATGAATGGAACAATTAGGAACCTCCTCTAGACAGGAGTTCATCAACATATGGATCCGAGATTCCCATATTTCTGTAACAAACTATAAATGAATTTCTTCTTCCTACTCCTCGTCCTGACTGTAGGAAGCACACACCAGTCTCAAACTCACTGATCCCCCTTCATTTTTCTCCTCTTTCCCTTGATCTTTGATTTTTGTAAATAATAGTCCGAAATTGAGTGTGGTGGAACGATATTCTTATACAGCATTCTAGAATAAGATGACCAGCCAAAGCGCTCACCAAATACATCTGAACTATCCATATATTCTCCTCTCCTATATTGTCTCTATTGTGCCTTCGCGCACACACCTTTCTTGTCTTGTCTTGATAGAATTACCCTATTCTGTAAAGGAGCACCTCAAACTCTTCTGAATCCTTTACTACAGGGTCTAGCACCTTTGCTCGTCTCATTAAATGTTGATAGTCATTCTCCGAACTTGACACTCCTCTTGTCGAGAAAGGTAGTCAATTTCTTTAGCGTGACACTGTATAAGAAACGTATACAAAGTCTCCGCAAGTACATCACTCAGAACTCTGCTCCAATTTGAGCTTGTGTTTAAAAGTAGCGACAATAAAAAATCCTTTCTTCCAACAACTGAATGCACGATCCCCATTCTATCAATTAATACATCATATAAAACCAAATCGTCCTTACCAAAGAAAAACAGGTGATGGTTTGATACCCTCTCATAGTTCTTTAATCCCCAACTAGACATCCGACAGTTCGGAGCTAAATGAACTGTTCATAAAGGTGCAAGTCTTCGTCACAATTTTTATAAGAAATTCGGAGACCAGTTGGAACAGATAAACGGGTACTTCCCGAAAAGAATTTGAAGAATCAGATAATATCTTCGGAATCGAATTGTTTATTTAACCTGAACTGTCCTGGATTCGTTTTCCCGATTGGCGGTCTTCTTTAAAGAACTTCAATAACAGTATGTAGCACGCAGGAGGGCGATTTCCCCATTAAATTCCTGATGCACGTGTATGTATAGTACCCGAGAATACAGGTTTGTAGTACGACTACTGACAAGCAAATATTAGTGTTCCTTACTCGATAGCATCCCTGGTGAACGCCTAACATCTGTGTCGTTGCCAAAGTAGTCGAGCTCACAATGTAATTCACAGTACGGTAAAATACGCAGATTGCATGCGTATTAAAAAGATCTTGTCAATTCAATCCAGATGATTCAACGTTTTGTAGTCTGTAGACCTGACTTTCTCGCCATTAATAATGTGGCCCAATTGATCAATATTAGTGTTTATACAGCCAAAAATGCGAAAGAAAATCGCAGGTCAAAAATATTGAATAAGACTGTTTGCCGTGAGAACAAGAAATAACCTGAACAATTTTTTAGTCGAGGAACATGGCCTGAAACATCAGCATTATCTTCGGAATAAAAACTGTGTGTAACGTCCACCTGATCTATGCTTCCATTGCGCTGTCGGATGACTGATTTCGAAGTCATAGCAATGTCTGCTATTATCTCCAGCTCAGGAAAAGATGACTCTTCTGAAAAACCGACGATTACTCTGCCATCACAAATATCATCTTCAGCTTGTTGTCGAATTCGAGCGTATGCTGTTGAAGGTTATTCGCCATGAAGTGAAAAATATTGAAGTAAAAGTTAGAAAGCCTCGAATCTGTAGCGTCGATTAAGGTCAAAGACTGCTCTCTTCAGTGGTTTGTACTCAGCAGGTAGTCCTCTTGGAAGCCAGTGGACAACATCATAGGGCAGAACTGACGTTGCGAAGAAGTACATAATTCGACAATTGGTGATATTAGCTATCTCCATGTTTACTTCGAGGATTTAGAAACATGGTACTGAATCCTCATTGAAAAATACTGTAATTTTCACAGCAGCGAGTCTCTGCACGTTCATCCTCTGCCATTGAGTTAAACATTAAAAGTAAACAGGGACTTCTATCACTAGATCTCCTTTATACATATCAGGCAGCAAGTCACCGACAAGGCCAACAAGGAACGAGGAAAACTAACTATCGCTCACCGGGCGTCAGGCTCACCATTGTCTAACAAAGTTTTGTTATATTTTAACGAAAGTGAATATGGTTTATATACCAGAAACGTCTGTCAAGACCGAGTTTCGATCAAGACAAAGTTCAGAGTTGATACGAAATGGCAATTCTGGATGATAGACTTTCAATAATAATACAAAATGTTATACAGCTTTTGATGTTAAAGTTAAAAAGAAAGGCAATCAAATCAAAAGAACATGTCATTCAATTTAAAAAGTATGGCAATCGATATAAAATATAAGTATTCAATTTAAAAAGAAGCGCATACGATGTAAAAACTATGACATTCAAATTAACATGCACAAGCAAAATACACTGCATTCCAAAAAACGCAACTGGTACATTACTCTATGATATTTGGTAGTTCATTTTGCACAGAATATTGTATGGAGGTTGGCGCATAATTAATAAGTGATAATAATTGTGTTAGTGACATTTGGTTTTTAACATATACGTGACTAACTACAGTATATCATTACCGTATATACTCGCGTATAAGCCGAGAACTTTTGGAATAAATTTGGATGAAAAAGTGGGGGGTCGGCTTATAC
>JAUYWV010127147.1:0-11352 GCA_032274565.1 Nematoplana nigrocapitula
TACTAGTGAGAGATTAGAGCAATAGGATCGCTAACTGCTGGAGGTGTTGACGGTTGTGAAGGCAATAAGAGAGTAGGGGAGCCATCGTATGACAAAACTTGCCGTAATTGTTTTCTTTAATCCGGATAGGTCTTTTATAACTGTTCAAAAATCACTTAAGCGTTCTCTATTAGTCGAGATCATCTCGTTACATGATTAATTTTTGTATTTTATAATATTAGAAGTAGTAGAATTGTAACTATACATATTTTTAAATAAATCTTTAGGAAACTTCATCCTTTTAAACCGCATGCCTACTCGTGCTGGTGTTCTCGCACTGGTGCCAGGCAAACCAACTATGGCAATCGCATTGATTACATACTGGCCGATGCCGACCTACTCAGGGGAAATGGTGAATATGAATCTCTGCGCGAGGCATCTGTGGACCAAAAAGTCTTAGGATCGGATCACTGTCCGGTGAGTCTTATTACGTCAGTCCCCATCCCTTAACTTTCCTTTCGTTTGCACATGTTGTGACTTCGTCGCATATCAGCATTTGAAAGACAGGGGGATGTTTGAATTCATGTCGTGTCTGATTGTTTGGTAGATATATATATATGTATTATATGTGTATGTTCTTTTCGATACTCCTCTGAAACTACTGGACCGAAGTTGCTGAAAATTTACACAAACACGCAAACACCGACGAGTTGAATAAATGGCTGCTTTTTATTAAAAAAATCCGACGTATTTTCTACAGCGTTATAAGCCTCAGAATGGCGGCCGCAATTTATCCAAAAGGTCCAGCTTTCACAGAACACCATACATATGCCCAAGCATAACCAAGATGTCCTGTAACCTCGTGTATTCGCACCACCACTCAGGGTGGTCCCCAGGACACAGTATGCGCCGAGACACTGGAGGTTACACTATTGTCCCCAAGTGAAGGTGATCAAGTGAGGTGAGGCCAAAGACATTAATATTATTATTAAAATCTATGGGTGAGGGTTAGACTGCAGGTATTTACGAACCCACTCCATCACAATCTCAAAGTTGTTTTAATTACTCCTTGGCAATGTAACCTGTCAGATTGTTATCCTAACAGCGCCAAGGACTGCCAAAGAGCACCTGCAAAACATCTTTTAATATCACCTATTTTTGGTTATCAAGGGATACATTGTTGGTATCATTGAATAGCCAAAAGGTGCAATTCTCAGGCCTCCCAGCGTCCTAAAATGTCATAAAATATGAAATATTGAAAAAATGTCATAAAAGTCATAAAAATTAGAATATTTCATAAAATGTCATTAAATGAGATTTTTGCAATTTATATTTTTATATGTTGTTTTTTCTTTTTTTAATAACTTTAAAAAAGCAAGTACTTAAGTTCATATCAAGTGTAACAAAATATATTATTATAATTTGTTATTTTTGTAACTAACTGCTGTACAAATGTCCAGGGCTGGTATGACATTAAAAATTATCAGTTGGGTATGTAATTACTTTAAATAACGAATAAATATTATAACTAAACATGTTTTTCATTTTAATTTATAAAGGTTGCCCAAAGATATATATAATACAATACTTGCATTTGAAACCTGATCTACAGACTATCCTTATATTTTATAATATTATATTGTGTGTATAAAGTTTTATATGACAATGAACTATTTTTTGGGAAGCCTTATACATGTACAAATATAAGAAACCTATTATGTTTAAGTAACTTTTTTCATTTTGTGATTTACCTGACAAAACACTTAATTTTAATATCAGGGTTCCCCCGCATCAAGGAAAATGACAATATGAGCTGAAATCATGGAAAATGAAAATAAGAGTTAAAATCAGGGGAAAATCAGGGAATTTCATTATTTTTTGGAAAATCAGGGGAAACTAAATGGCTTTATTTTTCTTTTTTTAATATCAATTTTACACTTATCTAAAGAAAGTAAAAAAAATTTCGCTCGTTTTTGCTCGCTCAAACAATATGTTTATATAAATATATTAAATGCTGACTTATTAAACATTTTTTGTAATAGTACATAAGATAAAAAATTAATTGTTTATAGTATTTATTTTTAGTATTTCATATTTAATTAATGTGCACTTATTTAGTATATATCAATATCAGGGGAAATCGGAGGAAAATCAGGGAATTTGATTCTGAAAAAAGCGGGGGAACCCTATAATATGCATTTAATTATAAATAATAGAGTAAAAGATTGTAAAATTGCAGTGATTACGAAGAATCACAGATGTGATGAAAATCTTCCTTCGTTTACCATTGAAAATAAAGACAAAAAAGAAGTGCCAGTGGAAGTCAAGAGTCCTATTGGGAACGAGTTAATGAGGAGTTTGGATTGGAGTTCTCATCAAGCAAAATTACTGAGTACAAACCAAGAGAATAGATGTTTACTGGGAAGAAGTTTCAACTATTAAAGATCATAATGGTCAAGTTAAGTACCATTGCTTATCATCCTTGGTGAAATGCTTATTGACTCTGAGTCATGGAAATGCATCTCTAGAATTTGGTTTCTCAATAAATAAAGGCATGCTGGTTACACATGGAAATGCACTTGACTCACAGACATTGGTTGCATTAATAATTGTGAAAGATGGTATCATAAATGCAGGTGTTTTTTTAATGTTTCACTGACAAAAAATACTCATTTTAGTGAAAACCAACTACCAAAAGTATCAGGCAGATCTAAAAGCTAAAATGAATTTTGAAGAAGAGGCAAAGAAGAAGAAGCAAGTTGCAAGCCAAGAAGTGAAAGAATCTACTAAAGATGTTATTGACAAACGAATCACTATTAAGAAGCTGGGGATCAATTGCTGCAACAAATGAAAAACTTCAAAAACTTTTGAAAGAACCAACGTTATCAAGAGTGCAATTGCAGAAAGTCCAGTCAACTTTAGAGATGGTATTCAAAGAAAACGATCTCTTGAAGAAGAAGTATTACATCTAGAAGAAGAAATTAAAGATTGCAAAAGAAAGAAGATTGGCTAGATTAATTATATTTATTGCTTGGATTGATTACTGTTAAAGATAACCTATTTTTGCATATTTATTTTATATTAAATTCATTAATTATCTTACCAAAATATTTACAAGTTACACATGTGTTATATATCTGACTGAAATATTTAAAAGTAAAGTTTCACGTGTACATTTAGTCTATCTAACTATGACATTCCATACATATTTTTTTGTATATTGTAAAACATATTTATTATAACTTATAAATAAACATGTTTATTGACATTTGGTTAAAAATGTTTTGTCATAAAATGTTTATATTGTCATAAAATCTTTTCTAACAAAATGCTGGGAGGCCTGTATTCCGCTGCTGCTCACGCTTTACTAGTGGCGACCCTCACAGTCAGTCCGTTAAAATATCTAATAAAGTCAAATTTAGTAAAGGCTGTTTCCGACTAACCAGTACTCAAATGTATCACTGTTTCTTTGCAGTAGCTAACAATGATTATGGACATGATCAAGGTGACAAAAGTCGCAATTTTTATTTTAATTGCAGCATGCCAAGCTTACTACTCATTTGGCTTTTTCATCTTTCCGTATGGATGCATTTAAGTTCCATTGATATGCGTTTTTCTTTTTCTTCCAAACCTACAGGTACGAGCCCGCCTGAAGGTTGAAATCGTGCCCTCGGACCGTTTGCCCGGTCTGTGCACGAAAAACCTGCCCGAATTCTTGGGTGGTCGCCAGAGTAAGATCAGCGACTTCTTCATCGCTAAGACCTCGCCTTCGCCGCCCAAAAAGACGCTGGAAGAAGCGGGCAAGAAACGCTCGGTGAAGCAGAGTAATCTGGCCGGATTTCTATCCAAGCTATCCCCAGTGAAACGACCGCGTCCATCGCCGTTGCTCACCGACACGTCCCAGCTAGCAGCAGCAGCTTGCAAACCGATGGAGTCTCGAAACGAAGAGACGGTGAACGCGTGGAAAGTTCTGCTCAAAGGCCCGGAGAAACCGCCGCTGTGCAAGGGCCATGGGGAGCCGTGTCTGTTGAGGACTGTGAAGAAGGACTCGTTGAACAAGGGCCGCCAGTTCTGGTGTTGTAATCGACCCGAGGGTCACATGTCCAATCCGGAAGCGAGATGTGATACTTTTTTGTGGGTGACGAAGAAATCTAAGTGAACAGATTGAAACTTTTATATTTTTCCGGTCATATTTGTGTAGATATTATATGCACTAAATATATGTCTATGTTTATAGTAATCACTATTTTAATTGCGTTTGTTTGTTTGCTCTAGTAGGTCATATTAATCATTTGTTTAGCTGGGTTTGCACTCCACTGAATACATCTGTTCGTAAGCATGTCATAAAAACCGTTGTAGAAATATATGTACTTTTTTAAATGTTCACCTTTAATCGAGTATAGTCATCGAATTAACAGTTGAATTCCAGTGTAGCTTTGCGAAACGCTATATGCTCGTTTTCTTCCGACACTTCAAGGCATGGTTGGTATTGCTTTTAATATCCTAACGAAACTAACGACCGAACTCCACAATATGTACATATTTCACCTTTTGTCCAAACGGCCTAACCAATGCTTATAATTCTATGTGTATTTTTGCGGAATTGAGCTTCAAATACTACTTATTTGTGCAATGTTGGTGTCAGGCAATTTCTTTGAGATCATATTTGTTTCCTTACATATACAGTGAAGCCTCGTTATTCCGTCGGACACTTCGGTTCCAGAAAAATTCCGGATTAACGAATTTTCTGACAATTCGATATCAATACTACTGGCGACCAAACCAGTATCTTCATTGGTGTGCAGTATATTCCAGAGCAATTGGAACTTCCATTTAGTTTATTAGCGAATGGAGAGAGTCCATCTTGCTAGAACACTACAAAATATAATCCTTTTTATAGTTTCGTAAATCCAGTATGCAATTCGGCTTTCTTTTGTATCACTTTCTAGTACAATTTGCTAAGCAGGAGTATGTACTATATATCAAGATTAAAGAGGCTTGGAAAAGTCTTTTTACGTTACTTCAATGCACACATTCTATCCATCACCACTGCCAACATCTTCCACTGCGAATCGCAGGAACCTCTTGTTTGCCTCATCATCCGATCAGGTGACTGCTCAAAGTATGGGATCAGCTGCTCGAGCTGCTTTCTTGCCTCGGTCTTAGAGACGTCTTTTCGTGGCTCATCATCGTTCTTCTCATTGGCGTCCTCCTGGCAGCAAGTTCTCCGATCGTATTTAAAGAAATGCTGTGATCGCGTCTGGTTCCCCGTTCAGATTAATCAATCAGATTTTTTTGCAAACCAGACCATTTGTTCCCTATTTTTATATACGGATCCGGAACGCCAATTTCCAGATTAAATAAAAAATGCATTGTGGAAATCCGTTCTAAGATAAGTTTGCGGATTAAGGGCGTCCGCGCGGATTAACGAGGCTTCACTGTATCTAGAACGAGTGAGATTGGCTCTTTATGTGGAATAGTGATACGAAAGAAGTTTTTTCAGGGATTGGCCATAAGTTCCAGAAATGTGAAGGGCAATGGTGTGATGGTCGTGACAATGTAAATTAGTTATAGGCAACTCAGGTGTGTTGTTTGTTTGTCTGCCTTTAATCGCATATCCTGGAATGATGTTAAATGTTTTACATTTTGTAAGTGGCTAACATGAATAGCCGCACAGGAAGAAATATTGACCTGTGATATTTTTTACCTCATTTCAAATACGCGGTGGGACTATTTCTTGTAGAAAATACTGTTTATCATTCCTATAGTCGAAATGTTTTCAGAGGCTATACGTATAAACGTCTCTGTATTTTTCCAGTGGACCAGAAAAACATACACAAGTGGTTTGAGAGATATTTGTTTGCATTTAATTAAAATGTTTATATGCATTGGAATATAAAATTATTGCAGTCGAAGCAGTGAATGCTGTCCTTTCGAGTACAACACACCCCGTAATTAATGAAACAGTTAAACTCCTATAATTGTCCCGCTAAGGTTCTGCGAAAATTACGTAGATTATATAAGTTTTTCTATAAAGAAGTCCATTATCAGATATACTACTTTATTTTTTTCAGAAATGGCATGGTCGACAATATATCCATCCGCAGATGTACAGTAAGTACGTGTGGATAACCCTGCCTGAATATAATATACGGCACAACAACCACCATGATCGACAAGCGATTTCGTGGCCTAGTGGTTAAGTTGTTCGACTACTGATCACTTGGGTACGAGTTGGAATCCATTCCAGTACTAACGAGGGGTAATAACCCCGAAACAGGTCTGCTGGAGCGGATATCTTGCGAAACATGCCATTTCTGGAAAAATGATAAGTTTCCATTGTATACTACTATAATAGTAGTATAAATATCCTATACTACTTTAACTAGAAGTGTAGTAGTATAAGGGGACTGCCACTATGGTTGCTTCTTCATTATTTTTTCCATAACATTTTAGACTTCTCTTACTCGCCATTTCTTGTTTCCATGTTTGAACTTCAACTCCATTCGTTAATTTTATACTGTTTTGCGGATTTTATTCTAATTGTTCAACTTCAATATTTTATATATTCCATCTAGAATGAGTTCAGTTTGTTGCAGTCACTAGTCTCTCTATCTGGTCATCGTCAGGCAGCTAATCACTGTCCACATTTGGCCGGCCGTGCGCTATGATGACCGAGCTGTTCAACTTCGTTCCGATTTCACGTCCACCTCAGAGTGAACAGTTGGAAGCTCTGGCCAAGTTTGTAGCGTCTGCAGCGGGTCGCCTCCTCGTGCTCACTGGAGCGGGCGCCTCCACGGAGAGCGGTCTGCCCGATTATCGATCCGAAGGGGTGGGACTCTACGCGCGCACTAAGCACCGACCAGTCCAATATGCCGACTTTATTCGGTCCGCGCATACTAGAAGTCGCTATTGGGCGCGTAATTACGCCGCCTGGCCCAGGTTTTCCGCATTTCGACCCAACCCGGTCCACAACATATTGGCCGAATGGGAAAGGAAGGGCCGGTAAGCGTGTCTTTGATACTCTCCCAAATTAGATACGTCCTCGTATTTCTTTAAAAAGGTATGTCCGTCACGTTTATGTTCAAAGTAGAGTGGCCTGATGGATAAGACGTCTGCGCGTTTGAGACCTGCCGTGAGTTAATTATCTATTTTGGGTTGGACAACAATTTGTGGTTATTTTTCTTGAGCACCGATAATATACTGTAAATCTTGAAAAATGATGCGGGAATATTTACAGGCATATTTTTAATAATTAGTATCTGTTTTATTAGGTGTTAACATTCTTAAGCTGTCAATTCTGATAAAGTTTCCATTTTTATTTTTACATATTATTACAGTACTCATAGTAAATATAACACGTTTCAATGCTGAAAAAATAAGTTATGGCCGGATTCCTAAAGATATAGTCAAATCTATTTAATATTAGGTATTTTATCCTGAATTTGAGATCGGTTTTGGTTAAAACTTGGTTTGAACGCAACGGAGGTAAACAGACAGGCATTATAGTATCCTCGCATCTCTAGTATAAGAGGATTTGTCTGTCGGGAGGAAGAGAAGGCGGGGACGAGGACGCATCATTAGACTTAACTGGTCCTTGGTAATATATATACATACTGTATATGAAAGCATTAATTCGAGTAAATTGACGCTAATTTCGTAAAATAAAAGTCAGACTTTTATTTTATACTGTATATGCTATACAGTATATACTGTACATACATAAGGTGTTGCACTTTGTTTTTGCCAGACTCGCTTCGATTGTCACCCAGAACGTAGACGCTCTGCACTCGTTGGCCGGAAGCCAGTCTCTAGTCGAACTTCACGGCTGCGCTCATCGAGTCGCCTGCCTAACCTGTCCCCGTGTTGTGTCGCGGCACCAACTCCAGCAGGAGATACTAGCGCTCAATCTCGACTGGGGAGAGCCGGGCAGTGCAGACCAGCTGGCGCCCGATGGTGACGTTATTTTGACGGACAGTCAGATCGATAGTTTCGTGGTAGGTCTCATGCTTCTATATAGTATAATGTACGGACTTAGAGAGGATGCCGCTGTCGTTGCTCCTTGACAAACCCCGAAAGTTCAGTCTAGTTAAATGAACGTGTTTTGCACATAGTTGTTTTGGTTCCTTTGCATAGTTACATAATGAAGTTGAATTTAAATTGTGACAATTGTCAAAAGAAAGTGTGATGCATCTTGTACACGATCTTACCAGCTTTATCTTTTCCCAAATCGTGATACCTTGGTTTATTGTAAATAGCAATACAGCGTACGATATATTTGAAAATGCCGCTCGATTTTTTTAAATATTTGAATATATTTAATCACAGCATTTTCCCGCAGGGGGAATACATATTTTATTTTACGAACACTCTAGTTAGATCGCTCGTTTATCCTTGATTTCTGCTTACCACCGCGCCAGATGCCCTACTGTTCCAGCTGCGGCGGCGTTCTCAAGCCGGACATCGTCTTCTTCGGGGACAACGTGCCAGTCGCACGACGTGATCGGGTGTTCGCCTTGGCAGACCAAGCCGACGCCCTTCTCTGTGTGGGCACCTCTCTTCAGGTCTATTCGGGCTACCGCGTGGCTGTCAGAGTCAAGGAAAGAGCCAGACCAATCGCCTTGATCAATATCGGGTCCACACGGGCGGACCATCTGGCCATGTTAAAGATAGAGGGCCGTGCTGGCCAGACACTGACCGAAGTTGACAGGCTGTTAAATTCTCTTTAGATGTTGTACATATTCTATGTGCTCCTATTGAATACGCCCTGCTTAGTAGATAGATATATCCTAGAGATGGAATATCAGTGCAAATCATCTTCTCATCATTTTCTCTAGGAGAACTTTTTTTGCAGGTGTTCAACTAATCACGATCTACGTACATCTGAGTGGTGGGTCAATCACGTTTGTAAAACTGAACATCTTAACGCGCGGTAATACTAATGAGTAGATAACAACAGCATACTGTTCAGTTGGAAACATTGTAGGCCTTATTTATGTACATTCTGTGTTGTATTTTTCAAATTGTGTCTTTCATTCTTAATCGCACAACTTGTACAGTATTTGTAAAACATTCTTATAGGATTCAATATACATTTGATTTGATTTGTTTGGATTAAGCATATTACTCGATAAGAGGTTTGTAATCTATCGATATTTAGTTCCGTAAGGAAGAATGAAACATTGGTTGAGAGCACAAAAAGATTCTGATTGAAGTAATTCACTTTACCATTATGCATTCATAATGTAAGCATTTCATATACACCACGTCTGTTTTCAGTTATTGGAGGCTGCATAACCCTGAAAAGGGCCGTTATTGTTCTCGTGCTGTATCAGAGCATCTTAGTACCTTGTATATTTATGCCCTTTGTACGATTTAAAATCCTAACTGGATAAGGTAGACTAAAACAGTCTTGTCCAGAAACGACCCGCGTTCTATCAACAGGGCCATCTGTCTGACGATAGTTTGTTACATCTATACATGTCTGTACTTCGAGGAATATCTAATAAAAGTAATACCGAACCACTGGAAACATACGTTTGCTATTTTTTCTAGGTCATATTTAACACATATAAGTCACTTTGAAAAGCGTTTATTTTCGACCCTTTGACAAGAGAATTACGTTACTACGAATATAAGTAAAGCTAATTTGAATACCGCGTTGAAAATTGATGCAGCATAATTATTAGAGTATGTTATACAGTAAAATGATTGCCTATAACAAGTGAATTATTTAAAATAAGTTTACATTTCATATGTAAAGCCAGCCTCCTTTATTTAAAGTAAAAATAGGGCAAAATAGCTCTAACGAACAAGATAGTCTGTGGTTCCAGTACCTGAGTTATAGGACGACTGCTCCAGACCTACATACGTTTGAAACGTCATAGTGGCTTGTTTGTACCTTGATTTTACATATTTTCTTTATGAGTGATTATCATTGGGTTTCTCGTATAGAAGATTATTCCACACATTTAATTCTTGATCTCACCAAATCACTGAGGACCCGGGATGTGGATATTGTTCGCCGTTGCGCCCTTAAAAAACGATGACCTCTCAGCGACCCAAGCTTGCCTGCGAACTTGACATTTGTTGGTGTCTCCACTTTCCAACTTTATAGCATCATTTTTTCTTGTGAATATCTTTTGTTAGTTTTCACAACAATTAACATGAGTAAAAAATGAAGTCACGATCACAATAGGACTTATTTTCGTTGAAAGTTAAGTTTTCTAAAATGTTAATTTCCGGTTGCTCTTAAAAATTACACTCCCGAAGCAACAATGAAAGTCGAAAATGGTCGGGAACGTCAAAGCCCCTGATTTGACGTGGAGTCAACGTCGAATTTATTTGGTCGCATCGACGTCGACTAAAGACGAATTTCGACGTCGAGTCGAAATAATAGAATTATACATAAAGTTTTTCAGATATTTTTTTTAATCATCGCGAGACGGATGGTCGAATGAGATAAGGCGCGAACCAGCAGAAATTTGGATCCAGAGGACATTGGTTATTCGAGCCCCACATCTGCCGAAAATCCCCGATTTTTTTACGCTGGACATCAACTCAATTTTTTATGAATTTTAAATCAGTAGTAAAACTAAGTTTCCTCTAAAAAATTTATAAACATCAAAGTTAGACGTCGAGTCGATCGACAAGTGACACGTTGATTCGACGTCAGGTCGACGTTGGCTGTTGCTTGGGTCCAAACAACTTTAGGAAAGTAAGGAATACAATGAAAAACTAACCATCTCCGTTTTTTTGTTGAAGATAGAGAGTTACAAGTAGATTGTTCATTCGATCACCGATACGTCGACCAAAATGTGTATTTCGCTACTAATTTGTACAAAAAACCAGGAAGTCAAATTTCAGAAAACGTCTACAACAATCTGGTTTCTTATAGAGGAAATGTGATCATATTGACCGATCTGCGATCTGTAAACTCAGATGTGTACCAGGAGATAGAATCCTTAACGAGGTTCAAACCTAAATTTATCGTGATCAAAGATCATGCACTCTTTGCTTTTCATGGACGATACGGTACCCCAAGCAACAATGAAAGTCGACTCGACGTCTAAAACGGTCGGGAACGTCGACAGCGTGTGTATGACGTCGACCCGACGTCATATAGATTGGACGTCGAAATCAACTCGTCGGGCCAGAGTCGAATTTCGACGTCGAAACTATGATGTCGAGTCAATTTTTGCTGTTTACTTATGAAAAAAGAATTCAAATTATATAAATTTACCGTATTTTCGATATACTTATGAAAAATGCTTTCTAATAAAACAAAATTGATATATTTTTTAATGTAAACGGCTTTTAAAGTTGTTTTAAAAATGTTATATGACTGCAAGCTTGATACACACGATAAAATAA
>JAUYWV010127158.1:0-11352 GCA_032274565.1 Nematoplana nigrocapitula
AATCGGAGATTGTAAAGAAGAAATTCAAAGCCGTCTGAACATGGCACGAGTTGCAATGTTGGGTCTACAGAAAATATGGAAGAACAAAATATAACATCAGCAACAAAGAAGTGACTAGCAGGGGCATTTGTCTTCCCAGTTGCGTTATGTGGGTTCGAGACTTGGAGAGTGAGGAAAATCGAACAGAAAAAAAATTAGAATCATTCGAGATGTGGTCCTGCAGAAGAATGTTGCGAGTACCTTGGACAGAAAAAGGAACCAACATGTCTATACTATTGTAGAAGAAATAGGAGAAACAGGGCACTCAAGCAAAAAGCTTTCTTACTTTGGTCATGTAATGAGAAACAACGGATTGGATAAATTCATAATGCTTGGGAAATGCGAGAGAAAACCAAGAAGAGGAAGACCAAGAACAAAATGGTTGGACGAGGTGAAGGAGGCAACAGGACTCTCACTCACGCAGTTAATCGAAGATGTGCGGAATCGCTCGTGGTGGAGAAGTCGCGTCATGGCTATCGGTATAAGTCGGACTGTATAGCGTTGTACGGACCTGTAAAGGTCATCAAGGCAGATTCAGTTGTTCCCGACTTTCAGGAACTTTTTAGACTATAAAGACACTCATCTGGCCTAAGATTTAGTTACATAAAAATAAAAGCCTTGGCCTCATTGGTCCGTCTTTGATTTTCTTAGAAAAATTCTATATCTTTCACTCTCTTTGCTCACATCGCCAAAAGTTAAATCGACCAGTTCTGGCATTTGTAATAAGCCATGTATCGCGATCACGGCTCCAACTTTCTCCATTAATAATAAATCTTGACCCCGTACAAGGACATTTCAACGTCGTCCAGGCTAAGAACCGTTGACTTCTTTGCTACGTGCTTCTTTTCATTCGATTTGAGCCAACCAATCATTAGTACGCAATAAATTACTCTTGTATTCTGGTACACTTTCAAATATTTGTTTTATACAGAGAAGATCACCCACAAAATCGATGCGGCATATGCAGCTTGACAGACAATGGAGTTTCTTGTTTTTCCTCATTCGATATCCACGTTTTGTAAGTGTTAATAGTATCTTCATATTTTTTCTTGCATACTAAGTTATCAAAATTACAATTTCTTCAAAGCGTCAGCAAGAGTCGCCAAATTAAAATTTCGCTTAAGTGTAGCCTAAACTAAATTCTCAAATTCAACAGTTGCCATGTTAACAGCAATAATATTCAAATTACGAGAATCAATTTTACACCCATAGAGGGTATCACCTATTTGAATAGATAAATGCAACGAATTGTGTTCGCTACGAAAGAAAGCGATTATGCTACCTTGCAGAAATGGTTATTCCAAATTTGCGTGTATATTAATTAATAACCAAATTAATCAAAAATTCGAAAATGATGGATTGTTCTGGAATTCTGTAATATATTTTATCACTAAGTTGTTTAAAAATGTGAAAAAAAAATTGTTCGAATTAGTTATGTAAATTTAGAGACTTTGCGCATAAAGTGTTACAACATATCGATCAATAAATCAATAATGGGAAATGCAATGTGACTGAGGTCAGTGGTGATTTCACTATACGAGGTAAGGTGATCTTCATTTCCACCAAATATCATTAAGATCACATATCAAGAACAGATATAAAAATGACGTATAGTTTTCCTAGTCTCAAAATGGCCTAAAATGGACCTGTTAAACGGAACCTCTGACACAGGCAATTAATCTTGGTAAGCTGTCCATGTTATTATATCCTGGGGATATTTTGAAAATCTTTGTTTCTTTGTTTCCAGCAGATCTTGAGCAGTCTTCTCTACCATTTCATTTCAAAAGCTTGGATTTTATTTTCATTCTAGTTTGCCTGATAGTTGAGCTCTCACAGCCGGACAGAAGTGTTGCTAAAACTACAATTACAGTATATCATCATCTTTGCTTCTTCTTCTTCCTTCTTCTTTCATATTTGATCCACGGAATATCGAACTTGGAGACATTGAGCACGAGTTGTCTGTGCAAGTTTGGTGCGCACCTTTGTCTCTAATAATTGTGTATCCTCAGTGATATCATCTCTCCAATTGTTTCAGGGTGGTGGTCTTGCTTGGTGATATTGAACCATGTTAGACCTGTCTACTAGATGAACTCACATATACTTTGCCCGCCCTGCTCTGTGCTAAACTCTTCTCTCTGAACCACTCTGCTGTTTTCTTTGATAAATTATCTACAGCTCATTTTCGTGTTATAGAATGTCACAAAATGAAAACAAAACAGTTGAATTTGTTTCAGTTATAATGATAAATCTTTTAATTTTCCAAATGCTTTAGAGGGGAATAAACTGAACTGCCATTACCATAAAATACAAGTGCTCTTGCAATTCTAGTCATATATTGTTTAAAATTCTGCAGTATGTTTGAATAAATATCAATAGAGAAAGAATGAATACGTGACAGTCAGAGAGTTGTTAATCAAGAAATGAGCACTGATCACAACAGGAGTTTCTAGTTCCACGGACACAGCTTATCAAAGCTCTCCGACGGTAACCAAGCCGGCTTTGGAACATCGGGCGTCATACTGGTGACCCTAGCGGCGGAACTTGGCCTGACTGGATTCTTGTTAAGCGATTCGCCCATTTGCTTGATGGTGCATACTCCGGGTTTTAGCAGACCCACTTGACTTTTCTGATATCCGTACACCTTGAAAGATCTGTACCCGAAGGGGGTGGCGTGCAGTGTTACTCTACCGTTCACTTTGTTTACCAGCCAGTTGCCGGGACGGAGCGATTCGGCCTTGACAGACTTGAAACTGCCCAGTCCAGGGAGGCCAACTGATTTGGTTTGCCAGATGCAGCGCGGCACTCTGGCTGTTGGTTTGGCATTGTAGACCCCTGTCCTAGTTCCGTTCATGTAGCCCACCAACGAGAGTGAGCCCATGTGGAACTTGGTAACCTGTAAGTTCGCGGTCGTATCAACGTAGATTTCAACAGCCTGTCTTACTGGTTTTGTCAATTGAACCTTCAAAATGTATTTGCCCGGAAAATTACAATTGAATCCTGAAGTTGTATAAAACATCAAGTTGTTAAAATCGTGTAACATAAATTTCTAAAGCTACAGTATTTCTCATATACAGTATAAGTAATAATCTAATGGTCATAAAACATTCCAATTTCATTTCGATTTAATATGTAAACTTCGTTAAGTCAATAATACAGCACGTGTAGCTTTATTCTGATTTGCTGTACTTTGATTCTAATTCCAAGCTGTATGCATTTTTGCTCATTTTTGCTAATTTTTACAAAATGTCTCGCTGACTTTTAAATAGTCATCCGAGGTGACTCGCTTGATATCTGCCATAGAAAAATAGAAACAATTTATAGTCTATTTCAATGCTATATGCGCTGAAAACAAAATTAGCTATTGCCTACTTTGACAGAGTTCAGTTTCCAAAATTGGCGAGCTGCAGCGGTTGTAATTGACTGACGTCATCAGACATCGCATTTTGTTCGTGACAATCAAAGAAGAGCGCAAAAGAGCCAAGGAATGCAACATCACTTGCTGTGTTAGGCATAATATGATCGACTTGTTTTCATCAGTTAGATGCTTGCGTATTAGCAAAATGTGGTATTTAAACTAACTGAAAATGTATGTTTCGTCGTGTATTTTATCCTCGAGTTTGTTTGACTATAATGGATTAGATATTGTGTCGTTGTTTGGATGAATTATTTTGACTATGGATTAGAAATTTTGTAGTTCAGCTATAGCAGCTCAGTATCAGAGCTCATTTTTGGATGAGTCAGAATTTTTCGGAAACTTGCGTGTCATTATTTATAGATACAGTATGTTGTTTTCTTGAAGACTTCACGAAAATACTAGTTGTGTCCTTTTTCCTTTTTTTATTGTTGTAGTTCAGTAATATACATCGAAAATATCCAACATAATCCAAAATAAATTAACCCTATAAAGATAGCGAGTTTTAAATAATCGAAACAATTCTTCAACTCAATAGTGTGTTTATATAGTTGGATGCCACTGGCGAGTTTTAAGAAAATGTAGAATGCATGCAATCTCCTCAAGACTACCTAAAAAGCAATCATCGAACAATGGGCGAGCTGGAAAGACTTTTATAATAAACGTATTTGATAAATAATAACTACTCATTGGTTGCTCCAGTGCTGCTCTAATATTGTTTTATCACACAGGATACAAAGTGTATAGCCTACGTTAAAAGTGAAATAAATTGCCAATCAGTTTATCAGTTTAATATCCAATAGATTTTTCATCCGTTTTCATCTGTTATGGTTTCGCAATAGATTGCGGTATTGATTTTTTTTACTTTAGAGAATTAAAATACTATATATCTGAGAATTGGATGAGATCACCGTCGAACCTACCTTTACCGTGTGCCAAACTGGCTACCACAGTGAGCAGAAGTAAAGACAAAGAGAGTTCCATGGATTTCATTTTTTATAACTTCTTTCTGAAATCAAAATATTCGTATTATGGTCATATCGAGTTTTTAAGTGGGTATTTTTGGCATCTAGAAGACTTAGTAGATTATTGTGAAATAACCAAAATTGTATACGATAAATAATGTAAAAGGGCAAGCATAAGAGTACTCTACTTACTTACACTTTGTCTGATGACAACTCTCAAGCAGATTGTCTTGATATATATACTGTAAAGTGCAGAGTGTAGGTAGTGTATCTTCACACTAATTAACGCCACTCTCGCCTGATCCAATGACGCATATGTAAACTGAACTCTCTGCCTGCCTAATTGCCTCACTACATTGGTGTAACGACTAGATACTTAAAATGGCTATAAATACATTATTACCGATTGCGATCGTTTGCGTGTGCAGTCTACAATGTCGTTCTATTTTTAGATCTGTCCTATCTGAGTCGCTCTACAGAAAACTGGGACGATCAGAAAAGTTGTTTCTACATCTGTGTAATTTCTGACGGGAACAAATACGAATGCTTTTTAGGCATTGTGCAACAGTGTGTAGTGACAATTAAGATGATCTGAAATCACTGCTGGAGGAAGTTAACAAGGAAAGCGAAAAGACAGGACTGCATCGCAATATCCAAAAGACAAAGGTGATGGCTACAGAGAAAATGTAAGAGTTGGTCGTCGGGAATGAAAGAAATAGAAACTGAGAAGAATTTCAACCTTCTTGAATCAAGGATGGAGCCAAATGCAAATCGGAGATTGTAAAGAAGAAATTCAAAGCCGTCTGAACATGGCACGAGTTGCAATGTTGGGTCTACAGAAAATATAGAAGAACAAAATATAACATCAGCAACAAAGAAGTGATTAGCAGGGGCATTTGTCTTTCCCGTTGCGTTAGTGAGTCAGGGAGTCAGGAGGGGCAGGGCAGAGAAAAGGATAACATATTTAGGGGAGGGATTAAGAAATGTGCCGAAAGCATTGGTGCAGGAAAGAGAATTTTTTAGTAAAGAATATCAACACAAATTAACATGCAATTCCTATTGTTTTCTACTTTTAACTGTCAGTCGAAAATGTCACTTCTGGGACACATGACCGTAACTTCTGCATTCATCATCCTTCTTCTTCTTGTTTGGCCCTCCCAATCCAGTCTTTAACTCTCCTGCTTTCAGCGACGCATCTGTTCATCTGGTTGTGGAGAGTTTTTCTTTTGTAAATATCACCTTTGTTGTATAGTTGAAATGAGATCCATTATCGTCATCCTTCCTGAAGTTGTGACATCACAGATCTGGCTACCAGGTCCCTTCATACTTCGCGGTTTTTGTGTCCTTCTGTCTGCCTCAAAAAGTGAGAGGCCTGTTTTGTTCTGGGATGTCATCCGATTTTTTACTTTGCCTGCTTCTTCTTCAGCACTGTCCTGTTTCTTGTAGCATTTTGAGACTTAGACATACCATCTCAGGTTCCTTGTTGCATACTGCACATCGTATTTATTTGGTGTTCGTCCTCAGTTATGAAAGCGGATTCATTTGTTTCATTTCCAAGTGATTTTTACAACAACGTCTCATTTAGTGTGTTCTTATATTGGTTTAGAATGTCTTATTAATTTATATACTTAAAACCTTGAAAACTATAGCATTATTACATATAGGGTATTTACCAGGGGCGTCGATCCCGGGGGGACGGGGGGGGCGTCCACCTCAATATTTTGGTTGGGGGAGGACGCTCATACAAAAGGTCTCCCCCAATAATCATTGAATTCATGATGATTTCGTCATTGCAGGTTTTAGCGAGGCAGGATATGGCAACACGCTTCCACGAAATGAAATCCGGTAATTTTTACGAAATACTTAGCACTCGAAGTACTGATGTTCCTTGGATAGCCAGACTACCCAGAATGAGCCGCTGAAGCTTCTCAGCGACAGCGTCCTTTTCTTATCAATAATCATGACCATCAATACGGCCTCCATCGAGTTTGGCCTGATCGTGGATGGTAATCAGGACTGCACAGGGGTTGAGCAAGAAGCAATCTGTGTACGGTACCTACGTTGATGAGGATCTCGACGTCCACGAAGTTTTCGTTGGCATGTGCGATCCCCAATCAAACAACTGCGACTTCCTTTGGATTAGTTGTGAAGGATACCCTTCTGCGTCTGCGACTTCCCATCGAGCAGCTGGTCCACAGACCTATAATAGTGCTGCTTCTATGTCTGGCTCACGAAATTGATGTCAGGCTATCATCAAGAAAGAGCAACCACTTGCCCTATACACCTACATTGCAGTGCACGTTGCGCGAATTTGGTAACTCAGTCAACCATGGAATCCTCACCACAGGTTCGTGTCGCCTTGCAGTGGGTCCAGGAGTTTGGATCGCTGTACAATCGTTCTACTAGGAGTAGTATGTAATGCTGGACGCGTCGATACAGCAGCTTGGAAATCGATTTGACAGATGCAGCAGCCCCTGACTGGCTAGGTACATCGCCCTGGAAATGATGATGATGACTGGTGAAATTGATGCAGCAGTGGTTGCATGACAATTACCCTCAGTTGGCAGAGGAGATTGCGTCTGCGGATACAACTGACCATGTTCCGCAGCCAATACCAGTATTCGACCGCAGCTGATGGTGTTGTTGTTGTCACTCTTCGGTTGACTTCAGCCTGATCCGGCTCTACCACTTTGCGTGGTTTCCGAGTCAGATCCCCCAACTCCAACCTCCATCTTTCCATCTCACCTGACGGACACCTCCAGGTGTGAGCTGGTGTCGTCGTCGTCCTGTGTCGCGCTGCGCGTCATCAAGCATACGCGATCGCCTCCACAGGCTGTCCTCAATACAGATAGGGGTGGGTGAGCCCGTGTCAAAGATCTCCAACCGACGTTGGAGGATCACCGGACACTCCTGGAGCCAATGCTCCAGATCTTCGAGAGTCTCAGGATACCTATAGTGCACAGAGGGTCCGCACTTGTATGCGGCCAGTTTCATGCTGTGTTCTCCTCGAAGCTGTGCCAGCAAGACTTATTTTTTCTGTTGAGCTCGGTCTTCTTAACGCCATCGCCATACACCAGGCGTGCAAAGCAGGTCTTTGGCGCCCATATGAGCGGAGATGTGCGGCAGTTCTTCAACCAAAAAAATTGTTCGATTTTTATCATTGGCTGTCCAAGTAAGGGCGAAAGGCAAAAATGCATCACCAGTTCTTTCCCCCCCCCCTCAATTTTCAAAACAGATCGACGCCCTTGGTATTTACTTACGTTGTTTGTCAGTCCAACATATGCCCTCTACTTCCAAACTGTTACTTTATATAGGAATGAAGTATACGACCTTATCGAGTATGTAGAGTAGTCACCTGCTACTAACGCAGCCATAATTGACTTCTAGTTTCTACCAATTTACTTATCCAATTATCCACATTGTTTTAGCGTTGAAACCACCGGTTAAATGTGAACTCTACTAATGCATTTTTATACTCCCGTCATTAAACTACTTTGCACAAAAGTGTATTGAACTTCTTGCACAGCTGTCATAATCTCGCACGCGGGCAAATGGATGGATGAACGCGGTAGAGAGTGGAGCGCTTTCTTTGTCAAGTTGATCTGCTATTGGACTTCGACATGTTGTCTATATACCGCCTGAATATTAGTACAGTACTAAAATTGAAAATAATTTATTTTTTGTAAATAGAGGACATTAATTAAATACTATAGTATATAGGGTGATTCAGAAGTAATTGCCGTTTTTTTAGCTTATTTTTAGAATGCAAAAATTATTTCCAAAATAGAAAGGGGAATTAATAATCGAAATACAGTCCATCATTTTTCAAGTGTATTGCGCCATCTTACTTCCAGTTGTTCAATCGCACATTTGTATACCATTCTTGGGGTTTGGGGGCAAAGAACTCAAGACACCTGTTTTCAACATCCTCTATTGTTTGGAAGTTTTTCCCTTTCATCAAGTGCGCAATTGATCGAAATACAGTAAGTGATGGTCTGATGGAGCGAAGTCAGGAGTATTTGGTGGATGGCAGATCACTGCGATTCCAGACAGATGCTCTCTTTTGTTTATAAATAGCCTTTCTTACCGTATGTGCCGGAGTGTCATCTTGATGGAAGAGTGCCCGCTTTCGATTAACCAACGGGGGGGCTTACCAGAGGAAGTGAGGTCACAGCTTGTGGCCACAGAGACGATGGCTGACAGCCCACTGGACGAAATTGTGCAGAGGGCGAGGTCCTTGTTGAACTCCGGAAGAAAAACTCGTCGCGGCGGCTGCGATGTCCCCTCGTCCAAAGATTCGGTGCGAAATCAAAGTCAGCACTCATATGTGCTACAACTGCGGTGAGCAAGAACATTTTGCTCAGGATTGCGCGATATATCGTCGTCAAAATCGGATGTCCCTTTGCTGTTTCAAGTGTGAAGAAGAAGGCCATATCTCAATGAATTGTCCTGTTAAGCAGGCAAAAAACGAGTAAGGGGAACCACGCTGTGTTACGCGAGTGGTGGACCCATAAATGCAAAGCAAATAACCTTCTTGTTGGTCGAAGTCCAAGGAATACGTCAAAGAGATCTCATCGATGCAGGCTGTACACGTACTATAATCAGGAAGTCCATGGTAGGAGACACGATGAAGAGGAAGGAGAGAAACAGGATCGTGATGATGAACGGCAAAACGGAAAATTCTGAATGGACCTGTGACCTTGAAGTCCAAGTCGCCAAGCAAACTGTTTTACTGAGCTGTTTAGTGACACAAAAAATGCCAGCATACGACCTTCTAATTGGTAAGGATTTCATAAGCGCTTTCGGATGAGTGGAGGTCTCTGTCAATGGCGATGTGTTTTTTAAATCGATGGATACTTGTCTAGTGACTGAAAACGACAACCATGTAGACAAAAAACAAGCACGGTGACGGTTATCAACAACAGAGAAGATCAACACTTGTCTTACGGTCGAAGACGAAGATTTCTCCGCATCGTTCAACGGCGTTTTCTCGGAAGTACGTCGGAAGTGGAAAGATGGCGAAAATGGACCAAAACTGGAAAATAGAGTGGCTCAGTACAAGATTTCGCAAGATATTCGCGCGCAATACGAAGGCGAGCTGAGGGAATGGATCTCTAACGGTTGGTACAGCCCTACGACGGCGAGGTTTGAGGCCTACTTCCACTATAATTGACAGTAGAGCGAGAGAACAAAGGATAGGTCCGGCCAGTCATGGATTATCGAGAACTGAACCAATATGTGTAAAATCACACCGGGGAAAGCGAGATTTGCAACGAAAAGCAAAGAGAATGGAGGAAGATGGGAACCAATTCGTCAATTTTTTATCTTCAGAAGTCCTATCTTCAGCTGTGAATGGCGAAAGACCTTTGGAGTTACCAGGTGGTTAAATTTGAAGGTCAGACATACTGTCTCACGAAACTCGGCTTCGGTCTGTGCGCAGCCACCAAAATTATGTCAAAAGTTCTGCAGGAGGTCTTGCCATCGGAGCCAAGGGTAAAGAATGGCAAAGATTCGTATATTGATGATATTGTCATCGACAGTACAAGGTATCTGTCAAAGAAGTTCGAGATGTACTCACCAATTTCGGTCTGGAAGTCAAAGACGACGAGCCTATACACGGTGGGAGAGTACTTGGCCTGAGAGTTTCGCAGAGAAACCGTCGGAGCACTTTCATGGCAGTGAGACAACTGCATAGTACATCTGAAAGCAACGATGACGAAAAGAGAGATATTCCTCTGTGGCAAATTTTTGGGCCATTTTCCCATCTCAGGATGGCTACGCCCGGATTGTGGATTTGTTAAGCGGACTCTCTCGAACATGAAATGGGACGAGGCGGCTGGAGCGAGCACCATGGCTATACTTAAAGAAAGCATGGAATGCCTGAAATCGAGGGATCCTTTTTTTAAAAAATTTGAAATAACATACTCCAGCTTTTGGATTTATAATGAGTAGTATGATGAACCGCTGAAAACATTTTTGCTTGGGTAGCAATTAGATGAAAAATATGAATAATATATTTTTTTTTTAAACGTATTGAATAATACATATTTTTGGGATTAATTACATATGATACAAATATATAAACACAATAAATTGAGTAATTCGTAATAATATTAGAGTAATTTATAAATTGAAAAAAATTCCGCCCCACGGTGGATTTGAACCATAGGCCTAGTGATTAGGAGTCTGATGCTCAACCCACTGCGCTACTGAGGTTATAACTAATTATGGAGCATAATTATAATATATTACGTTGTAAAGAAATATTATATAATGTTAGATTACATAAATATATAACTTTTGTTTATTTGTTTATTTATGTTTCAGGTATACTGTTAGTGAAGTGCTCGTTCTTAATATAGCTAATTTTGATGATGAAGGAGAAATAAACAGTATTGCGGTATTGCCTCCAACAGAGTGTGGGGATGCGAATACAGATGTTGACTCTGATGAAAGTGATGATGAAGTAAAAGGTGATGAGAACCACCTACCAAAGCATATTTTAGGTGCCACATGTTCCGTATTTCATAAAAAACAGATTAGTCTCGATATGCCAAATCCTATAGCTAATTATAATAGGAATATAGGGGGTGTTGACCTCTTTGATCAAATGGTCAGTTGTTATCGGATTCGCATCAGATCGAAGAAGTGGTGGTGGTCACTGTTTGCGTGGGTAATAAATGCTGCCAATGTCAATTCCTGTCATTTCTATCAAAACAACATCAATCCAAACACAGATTTACTGTCTTTTACTCGTCAAGTGACATGTGAGATTCTTGGCATGTGGGAATTCACCAACAACCAAACGAGCTGGCCGACCAATTCTTGTTGGACCTGCCAATGATCTCAGACATTTTGATGGTATCCACCACTGGCATGTTGACTCCACCAAAACTGGTGGCATTTGTCCTCTGTGTAAACGGTAAACAAAAATTA
>JAUYWV010127169.1:0-11352 GCA_032274565.1 Nematoplana nigrocapitula
ACCTTGAGATATGACGTACTACGCTCTGATTGGCTGACCTACTTTCGTTGCTAGGGGAATTCACATGGTTGCTAAAGGAATTCCCAAAATCTATTTTTAGCTGAGTTAGATTCAACATATCTCCTACTACTGGGGGGTAATCGTTGTGTTCTGGATATCTCTCAATTCAAAATGATTCATTCTGCTCTTGATGATCTCAAGTTGCCAATCGGGGAATTAAATAAAGTGAAGACCAGGAACAGACAATAAATAAAATGGGTACTGTCACAAGCTTTCGACTCAATCTACTATAGAGTCATAAACATGCGTAAAGAGAATCGAATAAAAACGAAAGTTTAAATACGCACACAAAATATCGAAGATCGGAGTTTACAGTAATAGGTAATGTCGCCATCACGGACAGGAATCGATCTGAGCAAACATTAACGGTTAACCGGGTAGTGCACCCCAAGCACATCTTTGACGCATAATTCTGAGAGTTGATGAAATTTTTTCGTCTTGTCCAACCGTGACTTTTCCTAATTTATTAGTCTACTAATGATGTTAAAATGATTTGTTTCAATATTAATCACATACAGAATTACGTCAAGGTTCATGTTAGACGGGCACCTGGGGGGTGCAGTGCACCCCAAGAAAAACAGGTACGCATTTGTAAATGAATGATCACCTTTGTCTATGTTATTGAGATAATTATTATTATATAAATATACTAGCAGAGGGTACCCGCGTTGCTGGGCACATGCCTAACACTAACCCTAAACCTGCCATAGTCTTTTGTTATATGAACTTTTCTGTGAGAGGCTTCTTTCTGCCCAAAACGGCCATTTCACACCGTTTTTAGCCACCTTGACCTTGACCCCGACCTCTTGACCTCGCCTCCCTATGTTACCCACAGGTTTCAGGGGGTCACTCATGCAAAGTTTCGTGTCGCTGGTACCAACGGTCTGGCCGCCTATCCGGAACAAACAAACTCTCCCCGATAACAACGGCCATTTCACACCGCTTTTAGCCTCCTTGACCTCGATCCCGATCTTGGAGGTTGACCTCGCCCCCCTATGTTACCCGCAGGGCTGAGGGGGTCAACCGTGCAAAGCTTCTGGTTGCTGGCACCAACGATCCGGCCGCCTTCTGCACGAAACGGCCATTTCACACCGTTTTTAGCCTCCTTGACCGCGACCCTGACCAGTTGACCTTGACTCCGACGTCGAAGGTCGACCTATTTACCCCTATGTTACCCACAGGGCTGAGGGGGTCACCCATGCAAAGTTTCAGGTCGCTGGAACTAACGGTCCGGCCGCCTTCTTCCCAAAACGGCCAATTCACACTGTTTTTAGCCTCCATGACCTCTTCCCTGACCTCTTGACCTTGACCCCGACCTCGGTGGCCAACCTCACCCCTCTTATGTTACCCGCAGAGTTGAGGGGGTCACTTATGCAAACTTCGGGTCTCTGGCACCAACGGTATGGCCGCTCACGCGGAACACACATACAGACAACTTGACAAATATATATTAGTTTATAATTGTATACTGAATATACACAAACGTTCTGTAATTTCCAGCTGTATTTGTTGCAGCTCACTCCCACCTATGATAACATATATACCGTACTCATTGTACATAATGATTCATTGACATGTCGACGTTCCTCCAGAAGTCAAGTCAACCTTTGGAAGAAAGAAAGGTTCTATTACAGCGAGAACCTTTTTTTTGTAGTTACTGGGATAATAAGAGAACACCGGTTCTACTATTGGATTCGATCACACGAAGAAGCCAACTCTAAACCAGAAATGGTGTTGGTCTATAGCAAGAATAAATCAGTCGTCGACAACATATGATAAAGTCCTTCGAGTCCTGTCAATGAAGTGGAAATGTCGGAGATGACCGTATGGGTTTATCATGAACCTGCTGAATATTGCAGTACTGAATGGTATGTACGTATTCAAAAAGATCACATTTGCAGCAGCTATACTTCCACTTCCTCATATCTACCGGCATGCAGCTGATCGACGCACATGTATGGTAACGAGCGACTTCAGCTGCTGCCAATCAACCAAACGTAAAAGCTGCACTACACATAATGGGCTTTGTTGTTCCACAACCGATCCGACCCGACGGAGAAGCTGCTTCTCAGATGATTGTGCTCCCAAGACAACAACGATGTAGTCTCTGTGGCCACACAACCGACCGGATGTCAAGGGTTGGTTGTTGTCAGTGTCGGCGTCCCATTTGCACCACATACATTTGTCAGCGGTGTGAACAGTGCCACTAACCATCTTCAATAGGTGGTTCACAGATAACAAATAATAACTTTTGATAAACGTATTGTGATTTTAAATTTTTCAGTTTTGTAACACATGTCTGTACAATCATTTACATTTTGTTATGAACACTATGGAATCGATTTTGTTGTTTTATTGTATAATGGTTAATGGGAAGTACAAATGTAATAATTTAATACTATATAACAATTTGTAAGTCAAAAATAGGTGGAATGATACATAATTACAACTAGTTCCAAATAGGTATCCGGATAGCCGTTAATTATGAGAAATGCTGCAGTCCAAATTGAAAACCTGGCATCCTAACAGAACTGTTTGATAAAAATCAGCTTCAAACACACACGTCGAATTTTAAAATCATTGCGAAACTCAGATCTGTAACTGTTTCACGAACATAGAATACTTGTTGAAATCGTTGCTATTGTATTGTAATATGGTTAACACCAGAAGAAGAAGTAGAAGAAAAAGAAGATATGGTGGCATTAAAAACCAAGTTAGACTTTAACTTATTGGATAGTGTTATGAGCACGGATTTAATAATAAAATCGATAAATTTTCTTACATAAATCAATCTGTGTTTTACAAAATATTAAAATCAGGAGACAATTGGTAAAAGGATCGTTCGGTCTATAAAAAAGGTTTGATTTAGAAAGAGTGAGGGTACTCGAGTGTCACGATCAGACAGACTACAGCCCGATTGGTATGTGACCCAGTGTGGTGACTAGGAAAAAGTAGTAATAACTAGATAATATTTTAATGCGAAAAGGTTGAAACAGGTAATACCTGAAAAACACAGCTCAGAAAGCTAAAACATATGACTGGTACAAAGAGGAAAACACCGGTGCTACAAGTAGAAAATCAGAGCGAAAAGAAATATACTAGAGCACACACAAATTTGCCACTAACCCAACACTCAAGAATATTGTCTGTCCGTGTCGAACCAAGTTTGCCACCAAATCACGCTCCGGAGTACCGTCCGTCCGAATAGAACCAAGATTAAATTTGTGCCGGTAGACTCCGCCGAATCAGGGTCTGACCCCGTGTACAGTATATAACCTCCGCTCTGTCTCAGCAAAAATACAGTTCACAGACGGACTCTTGCCCCGGACACCA
Organism: Nematoplana nigrocapitula; assembly: GCA_032274565.1. NCBI lineage: Eukaryota > Metazoa > Platyhelminthes > Proseriata > Nematoplanidae > Nematoplana > Nematoplana nigrocapitula. The sequence goes on from JAUYWV010127169.1 coordinate 3,394, forward strand.
GAAACCTTACTCAGCAAAAATCAAAACAAACGGACCGTTCTCTGACACAACCTGTCTGCTTCGCGTCTCGCACTTGTATCACAAATTTTAAAACTGAACTCGTTTCCGCTAGCGCGCGAACGAACCACGTTCAGTTCACTTCTCACGCTTACACGACAGAACCAATAATGAACTAGTTTTTGACCGTGCGAATGAGAAACACTCAGATCCCTCTCCAACCCCCACCTCCGTCTTCTCTGCGCCACAAGTCAGAACGGTCAAACAAAAATGAACTAGATAATGGACAAAAATTATCGTCTACTGACCGAAATAAATGACAAGATAAAAAATAACCAGCTGGTGACATCGAATTTAAACGGAGACCTCACTTGATATAGGAAAGTTCTATATGCATATGTTGAATAATACAAAATTTTAGGGCACGAAGAAAGAAATCCTGCGCTTCATTGATTTTTGTTCTTACGGAATGTAAAGAAAAAAGAAGTGTAGATAGATATAGCAATTAGAGTAGGCAAACTTCCTGAGAACTATTTAAATTTTAGACCATCAGAGGATTTTAAATAAGTACATTTTTAAGAAAAGGGATAAAGTTGTCGAATTCCCACTGAAACGTGAATTTAAAAGTAGTAGTAGTAGTAGTAGTAGTTTGTTTTATTCACAGTAAGTATGTAGTTGAAGTTTATTGCCAACAATTGCAAAAACACACATCAACATAGTGTAACCATAAGCGGGCTTTATAGCTATAAAATATGAGGAATTATTTCACGTTCGACATGTTCAAGGAAAACAATTAGATAAAATTGTAGAAACCGGGTATATGCATCATAGAAGTGTTCTATCGTCCACACACCTAACTGCATCACATGTGATCAATGGCGGTCGTTAAGAAAACCTTTCTAGATTTAAGGATGCAGACAAACAAACAATCCGATCTCTATGGCGGTTGCGATTATACAATAATAACTTGATATACTCTCTATACTACTACTACTCTAAAATAAGTAATATTGGTTAACTTGATAGCATATTAACACAAACAATTTTCATTCTAGTTAATGGCACCAGACTAATAATATATATTCATGCGTATAATATTTGTCAACAAGACCAAATGTAATAATGACTAATAATAATAGAAAAAGTATCGATTACATAATCGATAAAGAAAATGGTAATAAAAATCAACATTTTCTATCTATTTAACGCATTATACAATATATTATTTAGGAATAGGCTTTCATGATTCATTTAATACATATTTATAAATGATTATGATTTTTCTGTTGTAGCTATCTTGAGTGTTTCATCGCTTAATGACTCGTGGCAGAAGGGCTTTATACCGCTTTTTCCTTTTAGTCAATGTAAGTATGTTTTTTAGTGTTCACAAAAAATGATGGAAAACATAATTATCGAATATGCTCACTGTTTCAAATAGAAAAGCACCATATTCTAGAACGTAGAGATATAGCATTTATTAATTCACTATTTTAGGAAAACAAAGACTAAAAATAACGCATAGAGCAATGGAAGAGGTACCACTTTTAGGGAAATAACTGTTTTAGACACGGTAGATTTTGTATGTCACGAGTGACCAGGGTATTTTTTTGCTGTTTTTGAGTGACCCATTAAAAATATTCTTTCACATCAAGCAGAAATCGATTAAATCACGATAACGACTGAAGCACGAATCGTTAAATGAATCTGAGTTAATCAATCTGTATTTGTTATCATTTCCCGGTTTCTATTTAGTGAGAAAGGGCCAATTATTAGGCCTTCATTCATTTTATCAACAGGTTGCGAAGTTTATAAGATAATTATCGAACTAGTTGAATACTTATGTATTTTTGAATAATGTAGGGTAATTAAAGATTATAGAAATAACAAGACCATTATGCGACTGAAATTACGAATATAGTCATTCAATAGTAGTGCCTAAAAGAAACACACTTCAGCTTAGTAGGATATCATCTATGTCATTATATGTGTACGCTGTTTTGTTTCAGCTTATGAAAATTCGAGTCCAGGTATTTTGGGCGACAATAATGACATAAACTCCTTGTGTCTGAGACCAGTCTATGACATGTGCAAATCGACGTTATCTTGCGCTATTCAGGGCAACTGTTGTCCATCTTACTTGAATTTCTCCTGGCCAGCCGTACTCCGGCACGAGTCCGATGCCCAGTGCCATCCGAAGATGACAGGCGAGCTGAACGGAAAAGGCAATAGGACAGCCTATTTTGCGGTTGTGGTGCGATGCAAGAGGAACAACGGCAACAATATGACAGAGAGTTTGAGGCTGAAGTGCGAGAATGAGCGGAACTCTTCCAATGGTCCCTATAATCTAGCCCTGGATTTGCGCTCCGAGCAGCTCTACTCTAGCAAATTCTGCGCCGAGTGTAACGGGGTATTTGATTCCGTGGCCATTGAAGATTATCGTTGGTGTGCCAATAGCATTCACGCCAAGCTCCGAGATGTACAGGATCCACTGGCGGATAGATTGCGATTGTATCGCCGAGAATGTCTGGGCTTTCTCAACGAGGGAATTCTCAATGCCTCACTAGTGAAAGCCAACTACAGTCTGTCAGCCAAGCATCTGATGAAGCTTCTCCGAACACTCAAGTGTTCCCATGACAACCGGTTTAGCGTCGAAGTGCCCAAGATTGAGAAAGGGAATCGGCGAAAGTCACTGATGGCATGGTTGTGCCGTGTAGGGGTAGAAATAGAAACGGAGTGTCTCGACCGGGAGGTTAAGAATGTTTTCTGTGCCCTGACTATGGGGAAAAGCTGCGGAAAATGTACAGAAGGTATATATAAAAAAAGGCGGCGTGGAATCTTTATAATTCCATCATTTTCTATTCTTCTGGACTACAGGCGTCCGCTCCATGTGTTCTCATCGCCCGCCCAAGTCAGAAGAGTGGATGAAAAATGTTCGAGGGGTCGTAAATCCCAAATTATGCACATGAACGGTACAGAATACTGTCTGCGGGAAATATGTAGACCTGGTTCGGGATTTAATCTTCGGTGGGGATGCTGTGTAGATTTAAATCTCACAGTCAGTATGACCATCCAATTGTACACTTCTGTATATTTTCCAGACGTGGACAGTATCCGTCGTGAAGTTTGCACCATTTTACGAGTTGATTTCATTTGCGCCAGGTATCCAAACAATTCTGCAAACAACAGTAGTGAAGGTGTTCGTGGAAACATAGCATACAAAATTGAGATGGGTGCAAACAACAGTGCAACTCTCAAATACCAAATTTTCTACAATAACTCATTGGACAAAGAGGCAACGATTTCCGATCTACACCAAACAATTTTGAATGGACAGTCAAATAGCACGGCAGGGTGCAGAAAGATTCTCACGCTGACAATATCATTACAGAATATATCAGATGGATGGGTAATGGAAGAAGGTAATGCGAAATCAGCAGTGGAAGCCTCGGAACGAGCTCTCGGTGTTGAAAGGCGCCACTACACAATTAACAACGGATTCTATGATAATCAGAGCGAACCTTTCAGAAGTAAGATTACAAAATTGAATATGAACAGAATGCTACACTGTTTCGTCTATGTCTATGAAATAATCACTCCATCGAAATTCACCCCATTGCTGTTTGCAAAAGCATTCATCGGCGGAGTTAAAAACAGCAGTAGTCAGTTTAAAATAATTAGTAACACTACTGTACTCAATGTGGTCTGCTCGTCTCACAGTTCGACAACGGCATCAGATGCAGCATACCTTATCAGTTGGATCAATAGAATCGGAATACCCCTTTCCATCCTATGCCTGATTGTAACAATTTATACCTATGCGCGGTTCAAGGCACTCCGGACATTGCCCGGCAAGTGTCTGTTGAATCTCCTAGCCTGTCTCATGGGCAACTACATTCTCTTCTATCTGCTGACAGCTCTGAGCCCGGAAACCATGGGCCCCGGTCTGTGCAAGGTGCTCTCTTGGGCGCATCACTACGTCGCCCTGTGCGATTTCACCTGGACTGCCGGTCTCTCCTTTGTGTCCATGCGGGTATTCGGCGTCAGTGGCAACAACAACTTCAAACGCGCTAGCGATAGTGTCAGTTTGGCAAAATTGGCCCTAGTCGCCTATTTGGCCCCCCTTCTCTACTCGGGTCTGTGGTTTGGCCTCAGTCTCTGTCCCTCCTGCTGGACAAAGTCATTCAAAGTGGCCTACACAACATCGGGTCGATGCTGGTTGGCACCTGGTATCTCACGTCTGATTGGGATGTCCCTTCCCGCGGCTCTGCTTCTTCTCCTCACACTGTTATTCTACCTCTCAACTCTGATTGGCTTCTGTCGTAAGGTCACCGACAGCCAACAGGAAATCGAAGCGATGAAAGTGGGCCGCGGAACAGTTGCCAGTCAGAAGAGACTGGTACTACTAATCGCCATGAAATTGGGAGTATTGCTGGGTTTGGCCTGGATCCTTCCGGCTGTCAATGTCGGTCTACACTACCCAATTCTCGATGTGATTAGCAATCTGTTGATCGCTGGACAAGGAACTCTGATTTCCGCCTGTTTCATGACTTCTCTGAAGGTTCGCCAGATTATTAAGGAACGGCTCTCCAGCCGGAGATCGTGCCGCTCTTACATTACCTGAAATGCTGAACTATTTGACTTTACCTCCAATATCGCCTCTATCTGTTGTATTTGTATTAATATATGATAACTGTGTAGTTGTACAGTATATGCTGACAAACTAAATTTGTCTTTATTTAACTAATCATGTTGACTTTGTAACCCTTTGTTTACTCACTCGACACCAATGTAGTTAGACTTTCCAAGTTTTCTTCAGTTTTCTTTGTTTATATCACTCGACACCAATGTAGTTAGACTTTCCAAGCTTTCTTCAGTTTTCTTTGCTTACTCACTCGACACCAATGTAGTTAGACTTTCCAAGCTTTCTTCAGTTTTCTTTGTTTATATCACTCGACACCAATGTAGTTAGACTTTCCAAGCTTTCTTCAGTTTTCTTTGTATATATCACTCGACACCAATGTAGTTAGACTTTCCAAGCTTTCTTCAGTTTTCTTTGTTTACTCACTCGACACCAATGTAGTTAGACTTTCCAAGCTTTCTTCAGTTTTCTTTGTTTATATCACTTTCACTTTTCATCTGGTCATATTTTGAGGAAAGCGATGCTACCGATGCTAAAGTTGTAATAGTGGGTTTCTATTGACTAAATCCTTATTGCAGGTGGTTGCAATGCTATTTTTTGCACTTCATTTGCACCTAATTTGATTTGGATAGCTCCTTTTGATGATGTTGTATTTGAGGAATTTCCTTTGTGTGGCATCCACCATATTTCAAGTTTGTTTCGTTAAAAGTAATATATATCCATAAAAAATGTCTGTCTGCTTTACGTCACTTTTATATATTCAAAACTGATTTTCTCAGAAATCTGAAGAGGTTGATTTCAACCAGTATTGATTTCGTGATAGTGTTGGGTTGGAGCCGGCTCGTATCTGACGATATATTTCATCGATTCAGTCAAGGTGCATTGATCATGTCTCCTCAGTGGACGAATATATTAAATGAATGCATTTACTAATCTGCCCTACTAATTTGCCCGCAATAGTTATTTACCCAACTAGTGCAAAATTTGCATCCTTATTGCATTCTACGAGATAAACATATTATTAAACATATTTATAAACATATATTTTAGTTTATCGAGCTTACTTTTCCTCCCGTAAAGAGCATTCAAATCGTACATTTCCTCCCGCATCAAATTAAAATAAATATACATGCATGCATATAGTTGTTAACGTTATTCGTGAAATTGAATTTTCAAATATTAGTTATAGTTAGTAGAGATAACTATGTAGAATAATTCGCTTTTGCCCGAAAGGCAAAAATATGGAGACCATGCAAATAGTCAGTTTAATGCATTAACCAGGGAAGTAATACATTTTTGTCATGGATACTTTTATTTAATTTTAAAATTGCTATAGAGATGTCCTCAAGAACAGGAATAACTAGACCGCTAAGAAGTGAAGAGACAAACCGATGACACCATTGATATGGAGGGGAAGAGAAAACTGTCTTTAGGTGTTTCGATGGTGAAAGTAATAAATTTGTGACATCCAACCACAACAACTTCTGAAGACGGACTGTTAATATAGATAAGTCGTTAAAGACAGAATGATAGGCAAAAGCCGTGCAGGACGGAACACAGGATTTTTCGCCATAATAGAATTTCCTGAAAGAAAATATTTATATTTAAATTGAAATGAACAGAAACAGGTAGGAATAAAGGAATATGGTATAGAAGGAAAATCACGAATATATCTACATATATTGCATTTTTACGAACCAATTTGTGTAAATGAATAAACAATTTCATCACTTTGAAACCAATAAGAAAGTACTCAAAACATTTTAACCAGAGTTGAAGAAAAAAGCGTTGTAAACATTCTAATTTCTACGCACACAAAAGATATATAAAATTGTGTTGAATAAAATTTCAATCCGCTTAGCACACCATTTGCAGTACAGTGGCGACTGTCTACATAGTTCAACTCGGTCAAGAAAAACTATCACGGAATGGGATTTTTTTAAACACTGGTCAAATTTCTGCTAGTCGCGCCATACAGCACAAAGCAAAACATATCGCCCAGTGTTGAATTTACCTTTTTTATAGTTTCAAAGTTATACTGAGTCCGATGAAATCGGTACCACAAATGCATGCAGTAATTTTTCTTACGCCAATCCCACACACGCTTCTTCCCATAGATCCACGGTAATTCACCACCGGTCCAGTTCGGTCGGTCCATTGATTCCTGCTCCACGTGAACAAGATTGGGCCACTGATTTGCCATGTGATGCGGGAACTGTACTGAATGGATGGCCCACTGATGGTCACGGAAAAGTTGATAGATGGTGTGCCAAATGGCTAGAAAAGTCGCATTGGGTTCGCTCACCATGATGCCGTTGCACAAACCGTAGCTTGTTTCACGTCCAATGGTGAATGAGTAATTCCGTAGAGGAGTGAAAGAGCGCAGAACAACAGCGTCGATGTCCAAATACATCCCTCCGAATTCGAGAAGTGCTTCCATGCGCATGACATCACTTTTGTGTTCGCGTACGTTAATTGTGATATTGTAAATCGAGTCGGGAGTCTTACGATATATCATGACGAGCTTACCAGGGAAATTGGTTGTGTTTTTGATGAGATAGTCCCAATATTTTCCCGAAGGCATGTCATTATACCAAAAGAGCACAGCTTTCGGACGGATGATCCAAATCCCACTGAGCATACAAACGAGATGATGAAATTGAAGTTGAGGTTTATGAAAGGGAAGGACATAATGCACAGCACTGGGAACACGATAATCGGCTTCTTGAATCATGGCGTGAAGCTCGTTTTTTGTCATTGTCCTGTCATCGAGAGTGTGGATTCGGATATTATCCAAGTTATATTTGGGGAATATATGTACCATTTTCTTTGCAGTTTCCTCTTTGCTATAACCCAGGTGTTTCTGTCCAGTTTCACAAATTATTTTCCATTCCTTTTTAATAAAGTCTTTATGTAAAATATATTTTCGATTATTCCAACGTGATTCGTTTATGGCTTCCATAAAACTGCTATTGGTCTGTTCTCCAAAAAAGTTCCATTTCTTCAAGTTTTGGTAGTACACACTGTTGGTAAACACAAAATAGAAAATTACGAATCCAACTACCAAAACGAAAGCAAACTTATACAGTTTCTTTACGGACAACATTCCGTAGGAGATGTGATGATTGTCTGAGTCAAAAACCGTCCTGTTCATAGAGTAAGGTAAATTGGTAAATTACTCTTATGGTTCAGTTGCTTTATACAGCACACCGCATCTGGGTCATTTTCAGATAAATGACCAAAGTGCTTTGTATAATTATAGCGTCGAAAGTGAGTCATATAATCAATAACATCGCTGTATCGCAAGCAGGGACAGCGGTTTA
>JAUYWV010127191.1:0-11352 GCA_032274565.1 Nematoplana nigrocapitula
TTGCAGAAATACGAAATAAAATAGTGATTTTAAATAAAAGCTGTTAGGAATTGATGCCAATTTGAAATTCAATCGATCTAAATTATAGGCAGACGAAATTAAATGCAGTTAGTTTGAAATAAAATGGCAAAAGGTATAGTAAAAAACTAACAAAATCTGAGACACCTTCCATTTGTTGAATCCTACTGGAATGACCCCAGTGTGACACAGCGTCCTTCACATGGGTATAATCATCAACAAATGTTTTTTAAAACTCAGATTTACCAGATTACAAATATTCAAATCAGGGCTATAGGGACTTTGAAATGGCATTTCTATATATTTTTACACTGTGTACTCTCTTATATCACAAGGGGAAGGGGTATGGGGATATAGACTGATCCATTACCAAAGTTGGTGAGACTATTAGTTCATTGATACAAGTGGTAGAATGAAAGAAAAATCCACAAATTAAAAGTAAAAATAAAATTCATTGTAAAACGCTAAGCTTTAAAACCTATCCCAAGTCATGACCCTGGACTTAGGATAGGTTTGAAAGCTTGGCGTTTTGGAATAAATTTTATTTTTACTTTTAATTTGTGTATTATTCTTTCATTTCAGGGCTCGAAATTAGGTCGCATAAAATTAACGGGAATGATAGAAGCGAGTGACCTATAATGTGGGTCTGAGGTCCAAGCGAAGAGCCCCTTGTAGGGGGTGAATCCCACCCTAAAGTTGTTGAAGACATACTGAAGAAAGCTACACAGCCCATTCAAAAGGAAAATATTTAAATCAACAGCAATTAATTTGTAACATGTAAATTTAAATTATAAAAGAATTTTTATAGTGATTGATATGACAAAACAAACAAAAAATGCTAGGCATTACATATTTAAATGATCAATCAGAACAATTCAGAAATAGTTTATTAAAAAATGAAGAACATAATCAGGCATGTCTATAGATTAATTCGTAGTAGCAGTATAACAAAAAACAAAATGATATCTGGTTAAGTAGAAGAGGGCATCATAGCCAAAAGCTTGTGTTTTTAATCTACATTTTATGTTATTTTTAATTTCCAGATGTTTTGTATATGCTCAAGGGAATCAAAGGCAGGCAAGCTGAACTAGTTGATACCCTAATGAATATACAAATATATAATCAAGTTGACAAGTAAAAATTTTTTTTACTGTGAGCAACCTATAGTTTTGATTGTGTGGTATATAATTGCTTATGATTTCCTTGAGTGAACAAATAACAACACCAAAACTGGAGACACGAACACACAAACACCACGTTACAAATTAATTTAGGAAGTTGAAAAATAGTTTCTAATGTCATGTTGTTTCAGAAGTTTAGCAGCCACTGGCACAACAGGGTCGGCAGGGAAGCTCTCTTTCTACTTCTTCTTCCAAGTGTGCAGCCCATTTTGGGGGGATTGGCTGCAGATTGTGAAGGGGCCTTTCTCGATTTATTAAATGTGCAACTATTTTGGCATACAATTCTCAGCATTTTAATATTTTTCTCTTTTCTTAGCCATTTCTCTTTCTCCCTTTTCTGTGCTTCAGGGTCTGTCAATCTGGAAGCAGACTCCCTCAATAAATTCTATCTTCCCGGTCTGCTTTCTATCAAAGAAAATATTGCCGAACTTTAATAAAGAGATTCTTGTTCACCAGAGAAAATTTAGGATTTTCTGCAAACCCAAACTGGTTGACAAACAGCATCACCATGCACCTTTTTTATACTAAATTCTGAGGGAGGCCCTCAGCTGTTGCACAAATGTTGCAAAATGAATGGCATCTGTCACGTCATGTCGGCACCTTATCATCTGGTGTCAAACGGTCTAGCCAAGTGAGCCGTACAAACTTTCAAATCTGCGCTAGCCCAGTCCGAAGGTCCAATGCATGTACTTTTGGAAAAGTTTTTGTTAACCTATCGGTTGACACCTAGCGCCAGTGATGGTGGAACCAGGGGGGCACTGGGGGCATGTGTCCCCCCAGATTTTGCCAGAGAGAAATTGTGCCCCTCTCAAGAAAATTTTTTTCCCACTATAGACAACTATGTGTAGTTACAACGGAACAAAGTGTCCTTGGGACAAATACCCATTTAGAAGAGCTCCTCTCTCTAGATGTGCTCTCTCAGCCCTCTCTCTAGGGGTACCCCTCTCTCATAGATGTGCCCCTCTATCTACATAGGTGTGCCCCATTTCTTATAGTTGTGCCCCCCTCCCTCTCTCTCTCTAGGGGGGTGAACCCCATTATAGAATATGCCACTCTTTCATAGATGTGCCCCTCTATCTATTTATCTATATATATGCACTTTTTAACTTTTCATAAAATTGATGTCAAGTGCTCCTCAAAATCTATGACCCCCAGATTGATGTATGTTCCGCCATTCCTGCCACATGCCACCACCAATGTGTTGCTGTGGATTTACTATTTAAATGTCATTTGCAGTCGCTTGGACCTAGTGCGCCCAAGAATAGTTCACGACAATGTATATGAAGAAGAAAAGGCAATGAGTTATTTTTTGGTTTGGGAAATGAAGTTTGGACCTCAAATGAGCAAGCAGCTGGGTTAGGCAATGGCAAATAGTCTGCAGGTATGATTGAGCGGTGCATTGGTGGTGTGATGTATGGCATAAGCTTGGTTGATGGTCAGTTTTGGACTTGCCATCTGGAAATGGTCAAAATTATGTATGCCAATTGTCCTCCACTAGCTCTGCCTATGCGACCAATTACTCCCATCGCTAAGGAACCTATTTAGGATATCCAACACTCAAGTGCAGAAAAGCTGCCTGATGAAAACAAGTCAGTGGACAACAACAGGCTTGAAAAGACACCCCTTTCTCCAAGAAGATCTACTTGATAGAATGCTGGCAATGCCAGGCATTCAGCCATTCCAATACAGATTTAATCCATGAACTATTTGTGAACTATTAGATTTGTATAGGTGTTAATTTTCATGTTATGTCTTTCTAATTGATTGTGTGTTTTCATTTTAATATATTTTGCTGTATGTTGTATTTGATAGTTATCAGTGAGCTCAATTCGAGTTAGCTCGCTAGCTAGCTTTTGGTGACAATTAAAACTGCGTTTGGTGTAGTCAAATTACACAATCACTTCTTATGAATATTTGTCTTTTGAATTTCGTGTTAGTCAACTTCTAGGCTAGGACTTAATAATTATTAAAGAAACAATTAATCAATACTTTGAAAATGTATTTAAAATTATTTTTAATATTACTGAAATAAACTTTTGGTCTCATATTTAAATAATTTTTTAGCAAAATAATCTTGACAGTTTTTTTTATAAAAAAGAAATAGAATACTGGACAATACTTTAACCTTTTCCTAATTATCAGCTTTAATCAATAAGCTTATTAATACTCTTAATATTTAAAATTGTAGCTTAGACTTAAGACTTAGCTATTCTTTTATATGGAAAGTTTGCAATATATGCGAAATATTATAACAGAGTAATAAATCATTTATAGATTTGTTAGACTTTAGATTTAGAAGTATGTAAATGTTTCATTTCTAATAAAAATCAGCACTCGTTTTAAGACTATTGAAATATCAAATAAATTTTAGAATCTTATAAATGAATTTCTATTCTATTTATTTTAGTAAAAAGAGACTAGGCCAGGCCTGGAACAATAAATATATTTATTATTTTAGTTGGCCTAATATATTTGATATTCATATTATATTATATTATCATTTAGTTGTTTTTAAATAAGAAATATAGAAATTAGAATTAGACATAAAAGTAGATTTATAAACTAAGTTAGCAGCAATGATGCTATATCTATTGTTAGAGACTAAGGAATATTACTAAATAAACTCCCAATATCTAGACTGATATATAATTTATTTATGAGGTTCAGAAAATGAAGAGCTTTGATTTGAGGAAATTTAGAGGAATAATTGAGCCAAATCACAAATGATAGAGAGGTATTGATCATCAGATCATACTGACAATAGGCCTCAATGAGAATCAATTTTATGAGTTTTATGGGATATCATATTTAATCCCTTGTTCTTGGAGTTGGAAAATTATATTATTATTTAAGACTAACAGTAACTGAGTAAGTGTAACTAATAGTAATACTAATTACTAAGTCTTTTGATTTGTTTCCAAATCCCAAATCATATTTGTTTAATATAGTGTAAAATATAGTACATTAAATTCCGTAACGAGATATGGTAAAAGGATAGGAAATGATATATCACAGATTCTATGTTGGATGTTTTTGTTTATTAAAAAATATTTTCAAAACGTTTACCTTTTTTCGAGTATTCCGGGTAAAATAAATGTCAATTGATTTTAACATAATAATGGATTTAAAGAATTACAAAGTTGTAAACATAATAGTAAAAGACAAGCGCAATTACACAGCTACAAACTTGAAGAGGTTCAAATAAAAGAAACTGGGGTAATTTTTAGTATATATTATCTTTAATTAGATATTTCCAATATATTATTAAAGAGTATTTTTATGACTGGCTTTGCTCTGTATATGTATCGTGCCAATTCAAATATAAGTTGTAAAGGAAACCTATGTATTCTCTGAAACAGTCCATAAAACTCGCTATAATCTAGCCTCATTCAGATGCTACAATTAGTGTTTTAATGCTTGTTAACCTAAAATTAAGACAAAACATATAGAGCATGAATAAGAGATTTTTGGTAAGCTCATACCATTTTTATCTATCGTGTGTTATGTATCAACTAAGTAGATTTTTATTTTTATATTTAATGAATCGGTTTGATGTCATTAATTAGTGTCCTAATCCAAGAAGCATTTTATCTCCCATTTAATAAAGTTATTTCCGTAATCGTTCAGGAATGTAAAAAAACTTTGTCCCCTAAACGAGTTTCCTCGCAATGTTCCCGGAACGTCCCATTTGATCGCCTTGCAAACATTCTAGGAATTTCAGAACGTTGCAGAAGTCCAGGGATGTTCCCAAAATATTTTTATATAAGCCATATCCTACTACTTTTGCTACAGTAAGTAGCATATTATGATAAAAATACTATAACGTATTGCATTATATTTTAGTCACTTTCAATTATAGTGTCCTTTGTAACCACGAAAGTTGTAAAAATGGTTTTAGCAATGGTTCTTACTAATGTGTTTTCTATTAGACATTCTGAAAATTTTCATTTTTCGCTGCGAGACAGGAGTCGAACCTGGATATTTTGCCGCCGATTCCGCCATCTTAACCACTATGCCAGGGTACGTGGCAGACATGTAGTACTTAAATGCATTAGGAATATCGTATCACGATCATGTTTTGCTATAAATAAATAGAACCACTTTCCTTTTCAAACAATTTATAATGTCAACATAGTCGTACAGTACATTATACCATTTTTCTTTAATTGTCTATTGCGGTTGTTAGGCTTTATGGAGTTGTGTATAATAGCAAATATTTTTTAAATAACCCAACACTTGTCAATGAATTTTGCCAATATAGGAAAATTTGAAATATATACTTCCGAATATTTTGCAAATTTACACTAAATTTAGTGTCACAATTTCAAATTTTAAAATACAACAAGTCGATTAGCAAAGTATCTGCTACTAATTACAACGTGTAGCACAGCTCTTTCGTTCAACAATTTATTTCTGTGATGCCTTTTTTGACATGCTGATTTGTCTTTTCTCTTTAGTAGTGTATGAAATAAAGGACTACTGCTCAAACAAATACAAACTATATAAATGCAGACTAACTAATGGCAATGCAGACTAACTAATGGCAATACAGACTAACTAATGGCAATGCAGACTAACTAATGGCAATGCAGACTAACTAATGGCAATGCAGACTAACTAATGGCAATGCAGACTAACAAATGGCAATGCAGACTAACTAATGGCAATGCAGACTAACTAATGGCAATGCAGACTAACTAATGGCAATGCAGACAAACAAATGGCAATGCAGACTAACTAATGGCAATGCAGACTGATATGTCGATCATTTATTACACGAAGCATATTTGTATTTTCTACAATTTTTCGGAGGGGCATTATGCCTTATGCATAAAAACTAGCTTTTTCTAAAATTTAAGTTAATGCTAACGTTAAAAGTAAGAATTTTTATTTGTCTACAGATAATCAATTAGTTGTTTGTAAATAATTATTTTTAGTATAAAATGTAAACAAATCAACCATTACTAAGCTACGAGACTATATATTAAAAATATATCAATGGTTAATTTTTACAAAAATAAGCTTTCACTTTAGATTTAGTGAAAGCTAGTTTTATGCATAAGCTCTATATTGTACAGCACACAATAGACAGTTATTCCAAACACTAATCCTAATTGATTTTTATCTAGCGATATTTTCATTGATTTAGACAAAGTTTCCAAAGGATGACACGGTGTTAGCTGAAATATTCGTCGGTGGAGCCGTAGGTCGTCCACACGCCGCCGCTTCCGAGCCTATCGTCACGTAACCGATTGATCAGTGTCTTTCTAAAAAGTAGAAATTAATGCAGAACATGAGTGAGCGCTAATGGGAAAGGAAATTTTCAGACCTAAATACATCTTTATAAACTATCGTTTTGCTATTTGTAAGTGATTATAAAATCAGTTTTTTTGTAATACAAAATTAATCGAATTAATATGCATTGTATATGTAACTTTCGTACATTTAGCATAAAATTAGCTTTAGCAAGTTTTACTCAGGGTACTCAACTATTATTTATAAAGGCTAAAAAAACTAGTACATTATGCATCGAGCTTGACTTGAGCTCAATAAAATTTTGAGCAACGTAAACTAAGTCTAATTAATACATTAGTGAAAAATTTCTAAGCATTACGAAATTGTTTGATATTTCAGCAGTCACTGACTAGCTAATAATTTCAATAAACTGGAGCTACTGAAGCGAGGGTTATTTTGAGCAGTGTTCACTCGCTAACCGATACTTTTCAACTATAAAATTTAGTTTTCCTAATAGTTTGCAGACAGTTTTCGTCTAACGACTGTTTTCAATTATCTAACTTCCCACTGACTGAAAGTTGAACCCACTATTATGAGTGAGGAATATATTTGATGGGAAATATAGTTACTGTACAAAAGATCAATAGAATTGAAATTATAAATTGCCTTAGGACAGATTTGTAGTATAGTATTGCAAATCTACAGTAACTCTTATCAATCACTGAATGTCGAACAGATATAGCGAGCTTTGACAAATTCTATCTTGGTTGACATTTCAGTTTTCATATACCATCCAGACTCGATTGATTTGCTTTTGCGCACTTTGATGTACTAATTTCTGTGTTTGAAGTATTAATTTGAGTCGACCTTTTTTATCGCATCATTAAAATGGGTTTATACGCAAAATACTATTGAAAATTGCTATTGGATGGATAATATAAGTCTGAAAAAAGGAAAGACCACTGAAGTCATCCTGGCTGAAGACATAAATTTTTGCAATCGGAAGTCTTGATCATAGAAGTTGTGACGACAAAAAAGAAGAAAAGGCAAAATTGACCAAATGATATAAAAAGACCACAGGGCCTATAGAAGACACTTATACGTAACTAGCGGAGGTACCCGGCTTCGCTCGGGGGATACATAGGGCAATGAAATACCCAGGGAACAACCAAACTTTCAAGAAAATAATTTATTCTGATGATTCAGTAGGAAAAAGCAGAGAGGAGAATATTGTCGAGAAATACTTTCTTTGGATCAAATCGGGGTCAACCCAAGGGGGGCTAATGGGCTTAAAACCTGCCTCGTGACCTCTTGAAATGTAACCAATTTTACTTATAAATTCTGTAGTATACTACTCTCAAATTTATTAGTAGTATTTTTTAAATATTGTTTTTATCTGTTTTTTAAACAATTTAAAATAATTTTCTTTCTATTATAAATGAACTTTTAATGGGCCTACTGTACGTATGTACCAGCCAGTGAAACGCCGGTTCATTTGAGATCCTTTGCACCCCTATGCCTTGTTCCATTCTCGAGTTATGAGCGTACATAACGACATCGCGACAGATCACCACACATATTGTTAGTTATATACTATAGTTGACCCACCTGTACTGCCGTCTCTTCCTTGTGTACGCACGCCATGTGAATGCCCCAAGAAGGACGACAAGCGTCACACCGGCAAACGCAATGGCGAGCGGAATTGTAAGATGACTCTTGAAACCGTTCTTCTGTAAGTCAAACAAGTGCACAAAATGGAAAACAAGGTGGTGGAATTTAATAAAAATAATGCACTGATAAAAGATAGAGCTGGCAAATAAGAGGAGAACTGTCCACAAATGATAATAACCTTACAATGTAGATACAGTAGGAAAGTATTAAAACCAAATTCTTATGAAAATGGTTGTGGGTAGCACATCTGGATTTCATCCCAAATTTGCCCCCGAAAATTCTACGATTTTTTTTCTCTTGAGCCAGAAATTACTAAAAACGAAATTTTCCTGCGCCGGAAAATACTGAAATATTTTTTCCTGCGCCAGAAAATACAAAAATATTATTTCCTCTGCGCCGGTACGCCGGGCCTTCATGTTCCTTTGCGCCGATATGCTGGTCGTCCGTTTTTCTTTGCGCTAGTGCGCCGGTTATAAATTTTCCTTAGCGCCGGGTCAATTCTTTTGCGCCGAAAATTTCCGGCGCACAGGGCCTGAAATCCAGATGTGTGGATGGACGAATAAAAACAGATGGCACTCACTGGAGTTTTGTCTAGTTGCAGAAGTTGAATCTGTCAAAGGAAAAATATTATTGGATTAATAAGCGTAGCAAGCATATAAAAACGTATTTAATTTGCACTGACTGTTTTTACAGATATTGAAAAACATATTGTAAATGTGATGTTTTAAAAGCGTTATAAACTATATATGTATATAGTGGAAAAACAAATACCATACGTAAAACTTATAACTAAATTTCATAAAGCAAACGGTGCTTGTCGTATTGTCCATCAGTTAAATTTCATCAAATATAAATATTTTAATTCAGTGGCCGTGAGGCCTATTGGTGGTGCTAAACGGCCCGATTGATTCGATTCCCAATTCGAGCTGTGATTTTTCCAAATGACATCTTTTTCCGAATTTAATAAGCAGGGTCCACCACATCCGCAATTAAACGCTCTTTTAAAAAAAAATCAGAACACATTACACTAAGTGGCAATCCAGAGTAAAAAATGACTCTTCTGGTGCGATGTAACATGTCTGATGAAATGAAATTGAAATCGAGCAATGAGCGGTGACTAGGAAATCAAGTTGGTTATTGATTTTCTAAAGTCAGCGCTAAGACTGTCAATTCAGCTAGGAAGGTATAAACAGAGAATGAATCTTTTTTTCGATCTCTCATTATATTATCTCATTTTTAGATTTGACCTTGACCTATTTACATTAGCCATATAATATACTATCAGATGTATCAGGCTTCGCTCGGGGGATATATAAGGCACTTGGTAAGAACAAATTGGCAGAGCTGGCCATAAACGACCATCCCCCTTATTGTCCCCGTCGGATTATTATCTATTTTTACCTCTCAAAAATTCCATTCGCGGACGTAAATTTGAGAATTCAGCTGAAGTTATATGAGCGTCATTCAAATTTGGCTGAATTCAAAGGATCAATCATTTTTTCGAAAAGCCTTCATTCACTCTATTGTCTAGCAGATGGGAAAATGCATCAATGCTCATGGAGGATACTTCGATCATCTTACTGACCATGATTAACCTTCTGTTTTGTATTGTATGTTGAGTTTGAATAACGCTTTGATTTTTATGTCGAGTTTGAAAGAATATTTTGGTTTTTATGTTGAGTTTGAAAGAATATTTTGGTTTTTATGTTGAGTTTGAATAAATATTTTGATTTTGTCTAACTAATTTGCAATTATCGGTCAAAACTTTCTGGACAATCCTATATATCAGGAAGCAACCAAATTTTCAAGTAAAAATTTATTATGATGACTTAGTAGGAAAATACTTTCTTTGGATTAAATTGGGGTCATTCCAAGGGGGGATAATGGGCTTCAAACCACAGTAGAAGGGACCTCTTGAATTGTAACTATTTTCACTTATAAATTCCGAGGTATACTACTCTCAAATTTATTAGTTGTAAAATGAAACTGTACTATGTTTTTTAAATATCGCGTATTTTTACCTGGTTTAGAATACATTTTTTATGAATTATTCTCTTTTAATATGCCTATGTAACTCCCAGTGAAACGCCGGTTCATTTGAAACCCTCTGCCATGTTCCGTTCTCGAATTATAAGTGCACAGAAGGACATCGTGACAGATCACCACAAATATAGTTATAGAGATTTTTACCGGACTGATGCTGCTAACTGGTGACTGTCTGATAGGGCCATAAAACAGAGGTGCAGGTAGACGCTTGTTCACCCAATCAACACCATTTTTCAAAAGCACTTCTTTAACAATCTTCGGTTTCAGTTCTTCTGCGTTGAGGAAGACGCGTAGCTTAACAATGGTGAGGGGCGTTCTGAACTCAATAAAAGAGAAAAATAGAGTTATTTAACAGTGAAATCTGAATAACGTTTGCTTCAAAACTTTCTTATGGTTATTGCACAAACTACTACTTTATACTTTACCAAATATATGTAAAACTATTTAAAATTCTTATATAAATGTGACTTAATTGCTCGAGTAGATGATATAAAAATGATTTTAGTAGTCCGAGCAGTCTTATCAAGAATTGATCTAAAAGCATCATATAAATTGGAACATTTTCTTGGAAACAATACGTCTCCTTAATAGCCAGATTCTTGCTGATACAAATAGATTTAACTTTTCTGTCGTAATAGCAGGAGGTAATGTTGACATTACGAAGTTTGAATTGTTATGTCGTATGTATTTTAAACATCAATTATGACTTAACAGTACCAGCCGAAAATAAACAAAATGTTGGCAAATGGTCTGAACAAATTTGCCTAATACACTAATTTTCCCTCAAACATTGAAAACAATGTGTTTCTGCTGTTCTCAACTGTGAATTTCATTACTGACATGCTTTGAATTAACATATGAATTCATATATAGGACTACACCTTATAAAGGCTAATTTCAAAATAGGTATCTATTATTTTCAATAAAAGTAAAGATGATTTCAATTATGGGGAATAATATTTTAAATATTAGTAAAATCAATTTTAATCTAAGTAAAGTTAATTTCAAAATAAGTAATATTGATTTAAAGTGCATCTGATATATTCGAAGTACATTGAATTCTTCATTAGCATACTGCCGTTCTAAATGTCGAATATTCGTAAACGTGGATCGCTCCTGGTGTTAAAAGGGGTCCATATAAGAAAGGAGCGTCGCTGGAGACACGTACAAGGGTGGTTGATGCAGCCCTAAATGGAGAAAA
>JAUYWV010127202.1:0-11351 GCA_032274565.1 Nematoplana nigrocapitula
TCTCCTCTCACTCTCACTCTCTCCTCTCTCCTATCTCTCTCCCCCTCCCTCTCTCTCTTCACACTCTCACTCTCTCTCTTCCTCCCTCTCTCTTCTCTTTCTTCTCTCTGTCTGTCTCTTTCTACCTGTCCCTCTCTCTATCCCTGTTTCCCAGGTATCTTCTCATTCTTTGCCCAGCTGTTTTTGGTCATTTCTCTTTCACTCTCTTTGCGTTCTTTCAATACTATACATGTATATACTTTTCATCAGCCGAACTGTGCTCCCTTTATTCCAGTTTACTTGACTAAAAAGAGCTCCAGAATTTTCACTTTTCTGCCTGCGCCGTGCTTTGAAGCAAACGCCAACCATGGATGTTTAAAAAAAAACCATTGTTTATGGCGTGCGTTTTCATTTAGCTGAAACTAAGGTGCCAGTTTAATATTGACACGACTTATAGTCTGGATCGAAGGAAATATTTCTTAAGTGATTATCAACAGCCATCCGGCCCCGAAGTAGTTGCAGTTAAACTGGAATATACCGCAGTTGACTACAGTATGTAGAACAACATTTACAACATGTCGTCAATCACCTATACTCACTTCGCGTTTCCATGAATGTCAATCAGCGAGAGAGTTTACACTGGAGTTATTGATCATGAAATAAATGTCTTCCCTTCATTATTAAAGTCAATAAATATCTATAATATACCTCTGAGCTATTGTTCATTTGATGATTTTTTGTTATTCTTCTGCTTTCTGCTGCCATCGTTGTTTTCTTTTTCAGACCCCTCTGATCTTTTATATTATTATGTTGTGTTCTTCCGTCTTCAAAAAACAGTCTTGTAAATAGACTCACCAAGCTTAAGACTACTAAAGTATAATACAGTACTATTAATATTTGTTAATTGAAAAATATAAGCTTATCAAAGATATGTGTTGCATAACAATTTGTTTTGAATTAAAAAGTTGAGCAATGATATTTAAACGCAAATAAAACCATTTATTTCGCAAACATTTTCAGCTCATGTTTAAGCCTATTCAATTGATTTAAATAGAACGATCGAACGCTCCAAAGATATCAGTCAGATGTTGTCATAGAGTATAATGTGTAGATCTGAAAACATTATTAACAGTATAGAATAATTAATTAAATTTTCAAAGCTTAAAAAACTCGATCGGCAATCAAATCTGAGCTTAAATATTTAAAAAATGTGTGATAAACTAAGGTATAATTTGGCGTTCCTTGTCCCCTATATTTAGACAATATTTCCCCATAAACGTTAGTTTATACACATTAGGCTAAACAAATTTCAAGAAATGCATTTGAGCACCCTCTGTAGTGTAGTAGTCGCATAGTTGTCTGGATAGGAAAAACGCTATGTAGTTCGATTCCTGGTAAAGAGTAGTATAATTTCATAGATGTTTAGGCTATCCATATTATTCATTTTTCAATAAATCCTTTTGTTTTTACGAGAAAGAATCTAACTCAAATAAAAGATTCGTGGATCGGACTGTAGGCTTTTAAATGTCTGAACGCGTTTTTTTTCGTTTTTCGGCTTTTTAAGTTAATCGTCTAATTTACTTAGTCGAGGAAATTTTAAATAATGATTGGAATGTCTGTGATGTGATTAAAACAAGAGAATTATTGTTGCTCGCATCACAGTTGAAGTGAAGAGCATGTGCACGTATCAGAGAAGCATTTGAAATCAGACTGTGAACTTTTTGACTAGGTAAGACTGCTCTGTAGACGCCATGTTTGTGCTGTGCATATATGACAGCATTGAGCTAGGAGGCAAAGCTGATTCGATAGAAAAATAAAATGGCATCATTCTTTGTTTGTCACGGGAAAATAATACATTTAGAAATTTATATGAAAGATGAACAAAACAATTGTTTTGTTTTGAGGAGCGAATTCGAGGGGGCGCAATAACAGGATCTATGCAGAGAACATACCAATTAAAAAGGAGAACGGCTACAACTTCTCCTCTTCGTTCCCCTTAAGCCTTCACAAACACGTGAACACTATATATATAACAAGCAATCAACGAGGGTCGTACAAAAAATGGCTTATATTTGTGTATGCAAACTTACCACGCTTCGGGTGCAGTATATAGGGCTCCTATATGTTTGTCTGGAGGTGCAAGAAGGGGGTTGCAAGGAGTTGAGGTAAGGGTGGGTGTGTTGGTATATGGGGAGACAACAAAGTCTTCTTGTCTAAACAGACCGAAGGAGCACAGTGAAAATTCGCGCCGTCGCCGCCAAACAACTGTTTGGTGATCAAATATAAACTTGGGAGATCATTCTCGGATAATATAGGCGAGGGAACACGGGCGCGTATTAGAAAACAGCCCCCAAAATTTCAACTATGATTCTCCCCCAAAACGCAAAAACAAATAAAACTGTCGTGTGCATCATATTAGTTGGAGGATAATTGCGATACTACATACGTTTTCCGGAGAATATCAAGAACACAATCTGAGAAAATGTTCCTCCTAACAAATTTGAATAAAATTAAAATCTTTCATGCATTTCGTCAGGAGAAAAAGCATAAATTTGGAAGATTCTGGGCAATATTAATTATAGGAATAATCGTTTAATCCAATTTATTATCCTGTACTATCGGGAATTCAATTTGAGCGATATTCCTAACTGGAGCCTCGTCTATAATATACGGAAAAGATAGGCTAATTCTACGCTAATTGAAAACCGCGTAAAATTGATTAAATTATCAATCTGTCTACTTTACGCAAAAAGGTTTGAATACATCAACTAGAGAGAGTCGACACGCGCGCCACAACATGTAATGTCGGTTTGGGGTGTTTGGTAGGGAAAAATTACAGAAGGGCTAATATTTATATTCTGTTAACTTTTTGCAAAATGGCAACAATAGCTGCTATACACTGTACAGTCAGACAAAATGAAACGAGATTGTATTCAATCATTGCATTGGAAAATTAATCACTACCTGCTAATTATACGGATATCCTTTATCTTTAGATGAACGTGTCTACTCTAGTATGCTTATTTCAACCTCTTTGACTTTACGCCTCTCAGATTTACGATTCAAATTTTAAATCCAACAGATTAAATAAAAAGAAAGCGCGCCGTTTCGCCTAAGCTGACTTTGGTAAATAGTGCTTCTTTATTGTCAAGTTCCAACATAATAAGAGCTGTGCTACAAAATGTAGAAGCAGTCTTCGATTTTGCAAGAGCAATTGCTGATAGAATTATATTTACACACAAGTCTTATAAAAATGGGAATCCGCAAAGTAAAAAAATAATAATCCTTCTAACCTTCAACTAGCGCGTTCTTTTAATTGTCCTATTGTTTATAAATATCCAAATAGTCTTAAATCAAAATTGGTTTCTAACGCTCCCAAAACAGATTGTTCGAGTGGTGTTTATAAGATTCCTTGTACAGACTGTGATAAATTTTATATTGGTGAGACTGGCCGCAGCATTCCCGCTCGTATTAAGAAGCATAAATATGCTATTAGAACTTCCAATAAGTACAATGGTTTGTCCAATGACTCTAAAAATTTCAATCATCCTACAAATTTCGATGATTCGTCCTTATTATTTCATTGTAAAGATGTTAAAATTAGACGTGTCACGGAATTCGCTTTTATTAAACACTTCTCTAACAGTCTATAATTAATCTAAGTTCCGGCTTAATCAATATTCAAAGTAGTGTGGCTTCTCAGCTTGCGAATTCTGTCAGATATAGCGAGTACTGTTCTTTGTATCGCCTTCCGCACTTAACTGCAAGCATTTTTCTGCATTTTTTTCTCGTTCCTATGAATATAGATATATAGTGGTAACCGAAACGTTATAGGCCAATAATTCTTTTTTGAAATCGAAACTATTGTATGTATGTTGTAAAAATGTTGAAGCATAAAATATGTCATTATCAATATGTGAATATACAGTATAAAGGGAGGTGTGTTGAAAATTGCGGGTTCGAGACCCGCCGTGAGAGTTGTTTATTTATTTTGAGTTTGACAGCAATTTTTTAGCTGTCCTTGTTTCATTTAGTGCTGTATTTCTTATTATATCATTGGGAGAGAGAGAAGGGGGTTGGTAAAAGAAAATTGGAAGAGATGTTGGCTAGTCTTCCCAAACTGCTGGTTGCTTGTAGTTCTGTATAGGACTCTCTGTCTCTCTATCTGTAAGGAAGGGGTTATTTCATTTATATAGCCGGGTTACCTATACAGAAATTCCCGACTTATCGTTTTATAAACACACAGAAAGCGAGAGAGAGACAGAGGTGGATGCATTTGATGTCTCCATGAAAATGCATGATCAATATATCGGAAAATTTCAATGCTTTTTTATTAATGTTTAATGAGATATTTGTTTAACCAAATAATTGACGTCGTAGTAAATCAATGAAAACATATATATACAGAATAATATCGGTAAAAAAAGTAGAAAAAACTTGACATACGACAAATTGCGTTTTTTAATGCAGTTTATGTCCGCATTATCATGTAGAATCTTCGCCTGCACCTAATGATCGTATTTCCAGTCGCAGTTATAGGAGATGAGAAAGCCCTCCTATATTTGGAGACAAAGTCGGCATTATTCGTAATATTTAATTCATTTGTCATCATTTGATTAACAATATTTCTCAGAAAATATATTTTCTACCACGGCAATATGCACATTATTTTATGTTATCAGACATGTTTAATTCCCTGTTAAACAAGCAAACCACAATACATACAGGTTCTGACTGTCTTGGATTTCTGTTTTCCTTTCCTGCAGACATTCGGCAATGGAGAAGATTATTGTAGCAAAACCTACGCCCCCAACTCTCGCCAGCTACACTCTCCAACTCCACTTTTTCAGGACAGAGTAAGTTGCATTTTTAGCGTTTCTATTCTTTGGTTGTTATAATTAAAATTAACTTAACTAACTGACTGAAAATTAAACTGTACTACTTTTAGCCCCGAAACAACAGTAGTATGTCATAAACAATAAGCAGACTCGGCCGCCGAGACTGGAACTGGGAAGTAACCATATACTGTAGATGAAGCGACTGTGTTGTGTACGACAAAATACGTAGCACAAAATTCAAGGTTGGACGTGGCTTATCTTCGTCATCGTCTAGCCTAACGTCTCAATTTTGGTGACGGAGGAACGTCAAATTTCTCATACTGTATCCGGCGACGATATAACACTTTATCTCGAAAGTGCTGAATTGGAACTGTATAGCTCTAAAATTGGTTTAACTTTTTAAAATTGCCCAGTGTTTTTGTTACCGCTCACTGTCATATATAGCAACAAACGCGTACGTCACAAATCATGCCTACACTGCGGAAAAATGTCGTAAGCGACAACCCAGCAGATATTGCAGGAGGCTGAAAAGTGTTCATTTAGTACGTATAGTGATGAAACACTTTTCTGTCCAACAAAACGTCTACGTATATATAGAGAATGAATCACTGACGAACTGACTGGGTAATCTCGTCGCATTGGGAATCTGTTCTAATCATCTCTAGTATATAAAAAGAACACAGACTAGAAACAATCAACAGACAATATGGCTCTAGCATGTTTGCACAGAGCACAATTAATTCTTACACACAGCTGGAAAGGAGCGAGAAGAATAGAGCGCGAGCGAGGGAGCAGGGGGGAAGAAAACGGAGAGTTTTTTTTTTGCAAATCTCAAGAATCAATGGGCTAAATTTGTGTTTTTATTTTTCTGTTTCTGCAAAGCAGTAAGTTGTCTTTTCTGTTTTATACACAATCCCTCTTCTTGTAAAACTATCTGGGTTGCGAACCAGAAAGAGATTTTCACTGACGGTTAATTAATTGCTTACCTATTTGTAGTGTTCTTAAAATAAACACATAAATGCAGGGCACTAGGCACCAATTCATTTTTAAAAAAATGTCGGTAAACCTCTAACTAGCTTGTTAGTCAAAGTCGTTCTGTAACTTTAATATGAATAATAGATTGCAATATCGAATTATATATTTTTTAAACTCTCAGTTTTCGTAATACGTTTATTTTCATGATAATAATGAAAAAAGATATTGATAAAAGAGTGAAGCTATAAATAATGACAAATCTGTGTCCTCATCTAAAATATAGTTCAATGGAAACTAAAAACAAGTTTAAACTTTCAAAACAATGAGCTGATGTATAATTTAACATCATAAGTCCAATGATGCGTGCTCATCGTTTACTTCCTTTCCTCCGGAAAGACCCTATTAGATCGAGATGCGAGGATTCTTCAGTTTTGTTTATACCAAGCTTAGGAATTCGATCGTAAATTAGATTTGGATGTTTTTCTACAAAATGACCATTAGAAAGGACTATTCGGTATATATAGCACGTCTTAGAACTAATCTACAGTATACAATCTATATTATTAATTTCATATCACTGATTGCCTAAATCAAATAAACTTTGAGCAAAACGGATTCATACATACACACAAACACCTATATACAGACAGAGAGACAGACAGACCATTTTATGGAGAACAAGGACACGTCTAAAAATCATTTAAGGTGAACAGCTACTGGCAGAAGAACAAACACGAAGAGTTGGTATAAAAAACTAAGTGGAAAACGCTTTAGAAACTGTTTGACGGAGAATAATCTGCTAAAAGATACGGAAGGTGCAAACTAGAAAGACTATACTGATGAAAAGCTTTCTACAATGCTACAAGTTCGAAACTTCAAACTATAAAACAACAAAGCGGAACACGTGGATATCAATGTTAAAAGATTCTCCTTTTGAGACTCCGGCCAAAATTTCCATGAAATAAATCTCAGAGACTATATATAAAGAATAGCATGAACTCCAGCTTTCACAAGTTCAGGACCAGAAGAAGAGAGAAAACTATTCAGGCACCCAAACCTGATGATGAAAGTTCGGTGTTAATACATTATACGCACCAGACGTATAACCGTATATTGACATTTACCGTCTTTGAATGACCGTGGATCAATGCCATCATTGTTATACTGGTGAAATGTTAGCATATTTCAACAAGAGAGTTGTAATATTATTGCGTGAGTGTGTTGTGAAGACTGTTTATTACATGTTTGTATTTTTTGTCAGTGTGGGGAAGCGCTGTATCTGATTATATGCTTTTGATTTGTTTAAATATGCTAACATTTCACCAGATGATATTGATCCACGGTCATACGGTTGGTTATACGGCTAATGCTTATAATGCATTAGCTCCGAAATTTCATGCACTAGAAGAAAGTTAACATGAGAGAAAAATCTTCAGACGTTTCTTGTTGATATTGGGACCAGGAGTTAACCTTTTAATCTGCTGGATAAGGTAGTCACATTTGGATAACTAAAACGAAAAATTAAAATATGAGTTCCCAAACCCAAGGTGACTATTTATTACCACTGCACGCGGTTTCCGTTGTTCAATATTTAATCCTCGTCAAGCAATTAAAACCCAATGGCATAGTAGCAAGAACACGTAAATTATAAATGTTTATATTCACGTATAGGAAATAAAACGGGCCATTATTAAAAAGAGTATTGTTTAGTAATGGAGTATAACATTTTAAATACAGTGCCTTTTCAATGGAAAGCTCAAGCTTGTCTCGCTGCTTAAATATAAGAAAATTGCCTCTCTGCAGTTGCAAGCTGTTTTTGTTACTATGTCGCTAGGTTTCAAATTCTTCGCGAAACCGGTCGCAGTGGGGTAATAAATGTTCACCTTAGGTTGGTCTCCTTGGACTTACCAGAATTGCGTTTTGTTGTGCTCCTAAATTCATATGATATTTTTTGTTTAACTTGATGTTCTATCATGTTCCCTCCGGGGGCTCCGGTTGATATGTGCGGGGAGAGAACAATTGCCGAACGGATGAAACACGAATTTCATTCACCGCTGCCATCTGGCTACACTTGAATAACTGTAATTTCTATTTTTGCCTTTCTTTGCTGATTGCTTTACAATTTGAAGAATAAGTAGAACGGTATAGGAACTACCAATACTTTCCTGGTGTCGTTAGCCATTTTATTTCCTCTAAATAAAAACAATTGCAGCATATTCAAATGTTTGTCCCGCTTATATTTAAAGTTTATTTTAGTTTGACCTGAGAGATTGCATGGTTTTCAGCTGTTTTTTAGAGTGTCGTGTGCTAATGGATAAGGCGTCTGCCGAGAGTTAACTATTTATCTATATATTGAGTTTGTGATCTTTTTGTTTCAACCGATATACTATAAATCTTGAAAATTGATGCGGAAATATTTATATTTGAGGCATTGAATCATCCTCGCATCTCTATGAGAGGGGTTGTCTGGTTGTCGGTCTTTGTAGGGAGGAGGAGAGGGGACAAGGATTACCACTGCGAGAAAGTTTACAACGGTGCAAACCTCCAGGTCAGCTGTATAAATATAGTTTTACCGAATTTCGCCATGGTCGGTAATCCGTGCAAGATGAAGAACGACCAAAAAACGACTTAAAATTGTAAAATTAAAATTCTGAAGCTTTTACATAGATATTATCTTCGACGAATCTATTCTGTCGTCCCATATAGCTATTTGGGAAACAGATTTGGTTATTCCGATTCTGAAGTATCAAGGCATGTAGTGATCAACTTTTAAGAGTTAGTTTTTAAAATGAACTCCCCACCGCACCACGTCTTCTTTCTTTGATGTATAAACTCCCTCAACGGATTTTGTGTTATTCTATATTTAAGTTGCTTTGTATAGTGTGCTAAATCTGAAATGTTACTTTTAGACTATAATACACGCCGGCCTTTTGTTTAGAGTCAACATGTTTAAATTGTTATTTCTGTGTAAAAAATCAAATGTGTGTCATTTCACATATATGTGCGGTTAGAGACGAAAGGGGTTTGGGAACAATATAATCTATGTCTAAACGGTAAAACCAGGGGGAGATATGGAAGCACTTCCGCGTCATTTTTCTTATTTGAATAAAGCCCGCCGCATCCCCCAACCAAAGCAAGTCGTCTTCCGTCCTCACACGAAATGGCTTGCCATTGTTATGCAAACGAGGTCGACGACCTAATCAGGTTTTAGGGGGCTGATTGGGACTATTTTGTCACCGGACAATCGATCAATATCTGGATAAGTACAATAAGAATTTGCAAAAAAATCTCTTGAATTTATATAGATAACAAATAATCAAATAATGCCTTGAGCTGAGCAGCCTCATCGGGCAATCTCTTTGGTGAATCAATCGCACAAGACGTGTTCTTTGCCTCTAAACATGAATTCAGTTGGAGATCATATCCGCACTGGAAGGAATGTGCTATATTGTAAGCTAATGATTACTAGCATGATCATGTGGTCTGTAAAGCAGCAACTTTCAAACGGCAATGAATGGAGAGTGGCAGTTAAAGCCACCAGAAAACATTTGTATTTAGTTCACTGTATATACCTGGCTGGAATCAGGTATTACTTACTGTATCTGATTGGTATAACGTGTACTAATTTGACAGTAGACGCCATACTGCATCTCAGCAATTTCCGTTGAATTATACCTATATATATACGCCAGCAGCCGCATAATTCCATCTTTAGTGTGCAACCTCTTTGTAGTTTGGAGGTGATTGATTAGAATGCTCCCCATCTGAACTGACACTAATAAGCGAATGTATGTACAGTTCAAGCGTACTGTACATCATGCGGATGCGTCATCGATTTTTTTCACCGTGAGGTTTTCACAAATAACGGCTGGGGATGCTTCTACCGGCGTTTTTTATTCTTTCAGACTAAAACGTTGCACTAATGTACTGTACATAAACCATGTCAATGCCGTCGTGTTCCCGCAAAGCTGCAAAACTCAAGACTCGCCCGGTCAGTAGTTCGAATCATTTGAAAGATAATCGTGCTATTTTAGGACGCTTTATGTCCCAGACACACATACCAACAGAAACACATAGATTAACACAATCGAGTAGCAAACCAAAGTCTGCGAAGAGTAAGCGAACACATGCTATATAATCGTCATAGTATATGCCAAAAATAAATGTATGTCCTGTAGATGTCCCGGGTGTCCCATAAATTATGACTTTTTTACGAATCGTATATTCTTAATAAGAGGCGGTTTAATTTTTTTTACTAATATCATTCCTAAACTTAAAACCTGAGCTTGCATGGCGTATATGCCACTATTTGATTTTTTCACGAATGCTAGGAACATGGTCTATTCGTCGAAAACTCAAGAAACAACATTACATGTATAGTTATCTGTGTTTACATTGTATAGAGTGAAAAGCGCAGCTACATATAAGCACAGAATTTAACTGACTACCAACAACGCATAAGAGAAACTACAAATTGCGCCCTCGGAAAGTTAATATTGAACATTTCCCGACGTATTATATATGCAAAATAGAAAAGGGGAGTATTTTCTGAACGATAATCGTTGCGGATTTTATTCGGAGAATTTTATTGAGACAACGAATTAGTTTCAATATTTTTGCATTACAGATGACGTTTTCTTTCAATTCTCTTTGTAAATTTAAGATTTGCGCGCCCGCAGCGCTTCTTCAATATATTCGCACAATTTTCTATCCACAGAAAGAGGAAACCATTATCTAAAAGATAGCAGTTGCCGAATTTTCTATCGGTTATTCCTACCAAATAGAAGGATTCTCAATTTTATTGATTTTTCCATTACTTTACATTACGCGGGTATAATTGATCGTGCTTTATATCTGCAAAAACGTATCCATTTATTCAACTTGTCTGCGTGTCTGTGCAAAGTTCCACGGAAATTTGGTCCAGTAGTTCGGATTAGTGACTTTGTCGCATATCATCATTTATCAGACTGGGATAAAAAAAGACAGTGCTTACTTTCTATACCATCATTAACATTTGAACAACTCCCACGGTTTCATCTATTTTTGTAGAGATTCCACATTTTATTGATCATATACCGTCGAGAAAGTTGAGTAGATTCGTATTTCCGGAGAAGCTATACTAGACGATCGGATGAGTGTTTGAACCAGGAAACCAAATTCGGAAAAGAACAAAGACTGTCGGCGCCGCCATGTTTACGACGAGTATTTAATCCTGATCGATGGAGCTATTTCGCGGTTGAATTACAACAGTCACCCAACTTTACGAGAGGGCCTAAATAGAAGAACACGACGAGATAGAGTAAACTAAATTAGGCACAAAAATACAATGGGGTAAAAGTTCTTTAAAAGCAGGAATTTCTTTACTGAAAGTATTTCGAAAAAATGTCCTAGATGGAGAAAGAGAGAATAGTATACTGATGGTGAATAAATTGTTTTACGCGTAACGTGTATATGGTGTTGTGCAAAATATAGACCTATAGAGAAAAATGAAGACTATTATGTGTAATTATCAATTTTTCACAGTGTTCCGCTTAGAAGTATAATTTAATTTGAAAGTTG
>JAUYWV010127224.1:0-11349 GCA_032274565.1 Nematoplana nigrocapitula
CCACCAGCCAGTCCAACGCCATCCTCAGAGCGACCATCTCCGCTTGGTAAGACGAGCACACTACTCCTGCCGCTTCTCCAAGTGTCCCGCGGGATGTTGGATATGGTATACCCTCGCTGCATTCTTGACTAATTAAAAACATCCAATATACTGTTCACTTTGATAGAAATTTTAGCGCCAGAAAAACTTTGCACCGACTTTATAGAACTGCTGTATGTTTTCCCTCTTTTACTAAGCAGTTTAGGGTCAGTACTTGATAGTAAAATCATTATCCTTTATTTTTTCCTCCATGTAGCAGCGCACATAGGCAGGAAACTGGTACTCCATTATTTCCCATATAATGGTCAAACAATGGATTCTGCGGACATCGATGAGTAGGATCCTGTCATCTTTCGTTGACAGATACTTTCTTCGTGTCCCTAGTAGAAGCATCTCCGGTCTGAGATAGTCCGGAAGTTGTCCATGAGATCGGTTGTCTGTATACCGATACTAACTTCCTATTCTAAATGACTGGCCTTGCTCAACTCGTATTTAGCCCCGTAGAATTAGTGTCGTCGATGTCGTCAATTCCACTTCATAAATATTCACTATTGACTTTTTGAGCGACTCACATTTCATATTGATACTGGAAGAAAGTAGGTAGTGACAACACTCTACATAGGTAAAAAGCAATGATTTTTATTAATATAAAATTTGTTTGAACGAAGTTTACACATAACTCTCGGACACGGGTAAAAGAGTGAAAGAGAGAGAGAGAGCACATAAAAGAGAACACCACAATAAAAGAGAACAATAAAGTTTACTCGACGTTTCGCAATTAGATTCGAACTAGATTGTTGCAAAACGTCGAATTAACTTTACTGTTCTCTTTTATTGTGGACTTTTCTTTTATTGTCTTGTCCCTGTTACTGGGGACTTATTTTATTATGAGAGAGCATATGTGTGGTGTTCTGGGACTTTTGGTTAGATTACGACAACCCTTCTGAGACGCATAATGTTGTAGAAAGTTTGGATATCGCTTGGGTGAGGGCTGGTGTCCACCTCTGTTGCATGTTAGTCACACAACCTCATATGGGTGATATTAAACGGTTTAGCATCTCTTCTGAGACACTTTGTAAGCCCAAATTAGATGTACAGTATCTGCTGAC
Source organism: Nematoplana nigrocapitula (assembly GCA_032274565.1). Taxonomy (NCBI): domain Eukaryota; kingdom Metazoa; phylum Platyhelminthes; order Proseriata; family Nematoplanidae; genus Nematoplana; species Nematoplana nigrocapitula. The sequence continues at coordinate 1,149 of JAUYWV010127224.1, forward strand.
ACGACTTCTCAGAGAAATCCGTGTCGGTGGACTCGTATTTGAGGGTGCTCCGGATCCCCTAACGAGATTCGCTGAACAACAACAACAACTAGTCGATCTGCCAGCAATCAGACATCTTATGGTGACCTGGAACTGTGGAATCATTGATAATGACGCGGCAGATGAATTTGCAGCCAAAGAAAGTTCAGTGGCACAAGACGACCTGGGCTGGCTGCTTGAAGTGTCAAATGCGACTATCTGTACATTCATATGAAAGAGAGCTAAGGAATGGATGAACAACCTCTCCAAGGAGCTGTACGGATCCAGAAAAATGGTAAGCGAAACATCCAAAAGAAGAGGTCCTAAGTTACAGAAGAAGCGAGAAAGACCACCTAACACGTGGCACTGGAATGTCCGGCGATGGCGAGGACGAGAATTCAAGTTGGTCTACAAAGGATGAGTAGTGACCTAATGACGAGTCCGTCGAGCTGCCTGAAGATGTGGAAGGCGTTCAAGAAGAAAGTGACTTGAGTAACAGCAACAACAACAACGAGGATGCCAAATGATGTATCGAGTAATATAGCCAAATTGGCAATAGTAAATGATCTTTTTCATGTGCTCTTTGGTCGTACTTGGCGCTGTTATGATAACAGTCTGACATGGTATATTTAAGCATTATGTGATTGTGATTAGGTGAGTTTGGAAATATTGTACTTGTCGTGTAGCCTCTGGTGCTTCTACGCACAGGGTTTCCTCAGGGTCACAATGGGAGGTGGTGCGAATACACGACGCTATGGGGCATGTATGTGGTGCCAAGTTAAAGCGGGATATTTTGGTTAAATTACGACCACCATTCTGAGGTGCCTAACGCTGTAGAAAGTTTGGGTATCGCTTCGGTGAGGACTGGTGGCCACCTAGTCCTTACATGTTGATCATACAGCCTCAACTGGATGATGTTAAACGGTTTAGCATCCCTTCTGAAACACTACACTGTGCATGCCCAAGTTAGATGTACATAGCTTCCGTTACGTACCTCTCAGAGGCATGCGGGTACGTGGACTCGTATTTGAGGCTGTTTCAGTTCCTTTAACGATGTCTTTCTGAACAACAACAACCATCAACATGAGCACTACGTGTATATGGAAACTAATACTGCATTTGCAACTATTAAACACATGATCCTCACAAATGCCTCTTGGATCTTCATAGAAGGATATATGTCCTTGAGATTAGAAATGGGGCATAACAATACTTCAAACTGCGATGTAATTCCAATGATGCATGTTTCTAATTGTTCCGACTACTTGTTGCGTTTTGTCATCATATTTTTATTGCACTGGTTAGTCACTAACTAAGCGTGCTTCTTTGCTGTTGTACCTTCAGTGTGCCACAAGTCCCTGCCGGAAGCGTATCGACGACAACAAACAGTGGGTGAATGAATTCCAGAAGTCCCTCAAAGAAAAAGGCAGATTCAAGTGTTTCATCAGTCAGACCCATCCGGGAGAGGTTCTCCTCAACAAACTGACCACCAGTGTCTTCCTGCACAGCCTCCTATGGCCAGTATGCATCTTTCTCGGCTCCATCATCGCAGTGTCCTTGACCTACATGATCGATCGATGCAATGTGTGGGCCGATGACAAGACGGTCATTGCGTAGTATCGGAGTAGCAGCCGTGTGCTCTTTGATGTAGATATATGTACAGTATGATACTATTACACTTTAGAAGATGAATTTAAAAAATCGTTAGTTTACGCATAGTAAAATGCAAGAGATAAAAATGTTTTGCATTATTTCAAAAGGGTTTCAAGCAATTCAGTCTGCAAATACAAAACTCAACCTTAAATTCAAAGCACGTTTTTTGATCGGTTATAAAAATACCTAGTGACGTAAAAGTCTCTATATGACTATCTGTCAACCTGCTCTTTCCTCTTTCAATTTGTTTTGCAATTTTTACAATATATTGTGACGATATAGGTACTCATTGATTCTATATCGCGGACGACCTCATTTTCTGTCTATTTAAGAGTATTGGTTGACCTTGGATAAACAAACACACATACAATCAAAAAAGGTCTATCCGAATTGACTGTGTTTGCTGAACGTATGAAATATTTGTTTAAATCATCCACACAATGAGAGGTTTTTAAATTATATAATAAATTTTTTATTGTTGATAACAAATGGTAGCCAGAGGCTGCTGAGTAGATCTAAGGTGAGGTGAATTATATACTGTAGTACGGTTTGCTAAAACTCCATACGAATATATACTGTATTTCTGTAAATTTCTATCAAACAAATTCTATTTTTTTTGGTTTGTTTGGAAACGCCCCATATTTATATTATAATTATGCAAAACAAGTTAGTTACTGTATATGATCTTAAACAGGTCACCGCAGTGTCAGATCTAGGATTTTTCTTGCCAGAAAATGTCACTATCTCCACCAGAGATGATTTCAAAACATAGCTGTATAGTCTCCTGAATCAAAATCTTTTATTTCCCAGTTCGTTCTGATGCTGTACATACAGTATTGTAGATGCCAGAGAACGCGCAATAATGTACCCGCAGTGCTAACATAATATGTACAATCATTTGAATAGGATGTTGTCCGAATATTTCTTTTGTCAGTCTCTATAATGCGTATAGTAGACAATTAAATAATTACTTACGATCACTTCCTTCTAGAGAATAGGGACCAGTCGCCACTACAGTATAGTCCAACACCAGCCGTAGCATCCGGTGAGAAGAGTGGCCAAGGTTGGGCACACGACGACAAGTCAATTGATGTTGAGTAAAGTGAGGGGATGGCATCATCATCAGCACCCAAGCCTGTTAGGCCGTACGATGACAAGCTCTTCGTATGTTGAGAGATGTTCAGTCCTTGATGTCATCTTGTCAGGTTCTTGTTGGCCTTCCTTGATGGCCTGTACCCTCGCAGCTATCCTGGATGAGAGCTTTAGTTGTCTTATCTCTCCAAATTTGGTGCCCGAAGAATTAAATTTTCTGTTTGGTGATAGTTCGCATTAATGGTTCCGGCTTGTCCTTTTCTTTTTCAAACTTTCCGTGATCTTAGTCCACACATACTCGTTGGTTCTTTTCTCTCTCCAGGTGATTCCTATCAACCTTCTGTAGCATTTCATCTCAAAACATGTATCCCTTTTCCGAATCTTATCAGTTATCGTTCAGCTTTCGCAACCATACATAAGAATGCTCTTAACCATAAAGTTTAGCAGCTTTATTTTTGTTCTTGTGCTAATCTTTCTCATTTTCCAGTTTTCCTAAAGTTGCATGTTGCCATTCCAATGCGACGTTTCACTTCAGTTTCACTGGTTGCTTTTTCTGTCAGTGTTGCTCCTAGGTATTTTAATTCTCTCACTTGTTCTAGTTGTTCGCCACTGACATGGACCATTACATTCTCAATAACATTCTTTTCACTAACCATGACTTTGCTCTGCTCTGCGATAATTTCCATTCCGTATATTCGGTACGTTTCATCTATTTTGTTTGTTATTTTACAGTAGCTCATTCCTCAGCACTCTTGGCAATAAGATCTATATCATCAGCAAATCTCAAGTTGTTGATGGTACGTCCTGCACATTTAACACGTCCTAAGAAGTTATCCAAGGCGTGTTGCATAATTCTTTCTAAGAAAAGGCTGAAGAGAGGTGGGGATAGGATGCACCATAAAGCTTAAATTAAAAAAGTTTGATGAGTAAAGAAGACGTTTTAACAAGAGGAAGAGCGGACGATGTTATAGTGAAAAAAAATGTATAAAAAGAGTAATTCCCGCTTGAGGGGAAGCGTTAGCACCCCTCCGACCTCCCACGAGAAAGCGAGGGGAAAAATATGAGGTAAAGAGAAAAAAAGGGACAGAGAGATAGGAGAAGAAAGAGTGAGAGAAAATTCAGAAAAATAGATAAAAATAAAGACAAAAGGGGAAGAGGTAAAGCAAAGCTTAAAAAAAGAGATAAAAATATAGAGAAAAAGGGCAAGGAGGGAGAAAAGAGTAAGCAAAGAGGAGAAATTTAAAAAAGATAAAAGTGAGAGAGAAAGAGAATAAGAGAAAGAGAGGAAAAAAGACGAGAGAAAGAGAAAAGGAGGGCCAGAGAGAAAGGGAAGGAGAAGGGGAAGATCTCCCAAGCCACGCGCACCACCAAGACAAATCAGAATAAAAACTATAAAATAGAGTTTGTGTATTGGTACAATATTTCGTACAAAACGCGCTTCGTCAGGCAAAAGTAATGTCGTCAGATAGACTAAGACAATTGACTAAATATCACATGTAAATTCACTGATTTATAAAAATCAGTGATCGATTTTGACAAACTCTGATCAGTTAAAATATTGTGAATGCAAGGACTCTGAATACTTTAACGCAGTATTAAAATCAATAAGAGTATTCATCTCAGTAAAACTGTCAAAAGATATGAACAGATAAAACGAGAAAATAGAACAATGCGACCGGAATGAAAATAAATGAATTGTGCTGATATAAATGTAAAAAATAAAATAACATAAATGAATTTTTAAACACAAGACAAAATATAAAAAAGATAAACAATAAAAGCAACATAAAACATTAAACAAGAAAAACACAGTGTAAGGTAAACTAAAAAGGAAAACAGAAGGTATTAAGGCACGCAGAGGATTCTCTTCAAGTTTATGTTGGTGTGGAAGCCATTGAGGACGTGAGTATCGAGAGAAAATTCAGAAAAGAAGTTAAAAATTACATAAAAAGAGAATGAGAGGGAATGAAAGGCGTAAAAGAAGAGATAAAAAAGTAGAGAAAAAGGAGCGAGGAGGGAGAGAAGAGTGAGCAGAGAGAAGAAAGAGAGAAAAAGAGAAAAGTGAGAGAAAGAGAGGAAACAAAAGACGAGAGAAAGAGTAAAAAGGGAAAGGAAGAGAAAAGGAGGGGCAGAGAGAAAGAAGAAGAAAGAGCGATAGGAAATACAGAAAAGAATGTAAAATAAAAGAACACAAAATGAAAATAGGAAAAACAAGACTTAAAAGAAGAAATAAAAAGATAGAAAAATGGAGCGAAATGGGAAAGAAGAATGAGCAGAGAGGAAAAATAGAGAAACCGATAAAAGTGTGTGTGAGAGATAAAAAAATTAAAAAAGAGAGAGAAAGAGAGGGAGAAAGATAGAGAGAGAGAGAGAGAGATTGAGAAAGAGAGAGAGAGAGATTGAGAAAGAGAAGAAAAGAGAGAGAGATTGAGAAAGAGAAAGAGAGAGAGAATGAGAGAGAGGCAGAAAGAAAGAGAGAGAAAGAGAGGAAAAGAGAGAGAAAGAGAAAGAGAATGAGAGAGAGAGAGAGAATGAGATAGAGGGAGAGAGGAAGAAATAAATAAAGAGAGAGACAGAGAGAGAGAGAGGAAGAAAGAGAGAAAGAGATATTTAGAAAGAGATTGAGAAAGAGAGAAATAGAGGGAGAGAGAGCTAGAGAGAGGAAGAAAGAGAGAGAGAGAGAGACCGAGAAGAAGAAAGAGAGAGAGAGAGGAAGAAAGAGAGAGATTGAGAAAGAGAGAAAAAGAGAACGAGAGAGAGAGAGAGAGATAGAGAGAGAGCGAGAGGACGAAAGTGAGAGAGAGAGAGAGAGAGAGAGAGATTGAGAAAGAGAGAGAGAGGAGAGAGGGAGGGAGAAAAAAGCGAGAACAATATATGAAAAGAGAGAAGAAAATGAGAAAAAGAGTTAAACGCCCAAAAAATTGAGGACTTAAGAAATAGAAATTGGGAGGTACCAGGGAATGGAGCACTTTACTTACCGGAGCAAGACACCCTCGACACGAAAAGGCAGCTACACGAGGGCGAGAAAAGTCAGTTGTTTGCTTGCTCGCCCGTTCATTGCTTGGAAGATGGTAGTGACCATTGAAAGTTAACATACGAGATAATTGGGAGGAAGGATTAAAGTTATGCATTACGAAGTATGATGGAGGACAGATTGGAAATAGATGGGAATTTTGGAAGCAGGGGCGCAGCTGATATATAAAATTGGGGTAATCTGACTGACTTTCAAAAAATGATCATTCTCTAAACAAAAAAAGAATTTTACTTTTCTTCTATAAAATCAAACAGTGTAAATGAGCCATACTGAAAAACTAAATGCAAAAACTTGACTCAGTAAGCGCTCACAAGGCACACATCTAGAATATACTACTGTACATAGGTAATCTACGCTCAGTCAGATTATAGAGCATTTTCGGCCGCACGCTATCAATATCAAGGGAGGCCGGGGGAAGAGAAATTAATAGCTAAACAGGCAGGCAGGCAGTCGGCAGCTATTACACTGGACTGCCCGAAATCTTTGTACATGCAGATTCCCTATGCTTAAAAAGAAACGTAGCTACAAATTTTAAGACTAATTAAAAACTTTTTGATGACAAAATTGAAGGTAATCTAAGATTAATAGATTATATTAACGCTGCGCCCCTGTCTGGAAGAGAAATTTGGGGGAGTGCAGACCTAGAGGGTATGGTAATTACACTTTAAAGAGTTAGATGCTCCAAGAGAGAATGACAAGGCAATTTCAAATTGAGCTAGCTGGATAAAAAGAAGGCCAGCACTAATAAAGCCAGAAGTGTTTTGAAAGTACAAGTTGAAATGATTCTCTCATTTAGGACGGGCGGTTTTTAATAGAACTAGGCAGTTAAAAAATGTTGACACAGGTAACCTGAGATTATTTAATAAGCATAGATACCTGGAAAGTAAGTACAAAATTTCATATATATGTACTGTATATTGTCATATTTGTCCTGTCCTTAATTGAGGATGACAATAAGGTATGTTTCATATACCTTAGCCCTATCCATACCGGGCTATTTAACGCAGCCAGGTGCCGGGGGGGGGGAGCTGATTCGACCCCCCTATTGAAATGTACTTTAGGAGTGTACTATAGTGATGAAAATTGGCACTTAATAAAATCAAAATGATCTACAGATGACTTTGCATATAAATATTTTTTTTAAAAGGAAAAAAGTTATAGCTAATTTAATTTTTAAAGTACATTGAAAAAAGTGAAAAATGTTTTTTTCTTCAATTTTTCAATTTTAATCGAAATAATCAACTATATAATAAATTACTGAGTGTCTGAATATTATAGTGCGTGTTTGGTGGTTCATTGTGTATTAGCAATGAAATAGAAATAACTAATATCCACCCCTCAAGTAAACATTTTGTTGTTTTCACTTATAATTAGATGAACTAAAATATATAGGGGTCATCTACTTTAGAGTCCTATAGCAGATCCCATGTGGGGGTAACAACGATGAAAATATTATTAAAAGTTGTTAAACATAAAGTTAGGAAAGTCATGAAAGCTGTAGATCTCGCGACTTTTCAAAGAACAATGGAAGCAAAAATAAAACAGGGGGACTGATTCGCCCCCCTCCCCCTTCGGTATGGATATAGTTAAGAGCTCCTAAATCTAGCTAAATTTTAAGTACCACAACCTCTTCCTAAATGTGTGGGCAAGTGAGAAAACAGGTTCAGTACCTATTGTTCGCTTGGACACCCACTCTTTGGTAGTAAATCACCATAGAAATAGTAAGCTCCTTCTATTGCTATGCTGTGTTGTGATCTATACCATATATACTGTACAGTATATAACTATTAGAACTACATTGGAAATAGACGCCAGTTAACAATAGAGCTGGCGGCACACATTTTTCAGTGGTTGATTTCGCTCGCCTCACTCACTCGCTGCGACTGTAGAGTTTAGTAGCGAGTTATAAAAACTAGGTAAAGTCGTTATCAGAAGAACATTTTTATTATTTAAGTTATGCTGCTATAAGTTATATATTATTGTAGCTCTAATCCAGGCGCACATTTTAATATAATTTTTATTCATATCGGTGTTATATTTCATGTAGTTTTGCCTCTTTGAAATTACGTGAATTTGCATTGAAATCAATTGAAACCAACGATTCTTGCCCGCCAAAATAGTTTCCGAAACTAGTGCTATAATGTTTAAGTTCCTGCCAATCTAGTCCTAATCATTTAAACAAATTATATATCTATGATCTATACTGTAGATTTTGTCGCTATTTTAATTGGCTAGCGAACCATTCTCATTGGCCAACTAAATTTAGCTCCCTGGATTCGAATCAATAATTTTTACGTGCTCCTATCTATAAGAGCTGCTATTTAGCGCAATGTTTTATGAAACAGACTTTAGCAGCTCCTGACTGCTAAGTTTTATGAAACAGGCAGAGATGGCCAGGGATCGCCTGTGAGTCGAGACTGGAACAGCGTCCTACCATAGATGCCGAAAATGAGAAGGGGCCAAACGAGGACCAGACTGACTGTACAGGATTTGATGACGACTTCTCATTGATGTTTTAAACACTCCATAGCAATATGAAATGTCACATTGTGAACCAGAATAGCGCAAAGGACGACCAGAGAGCACCGACAAACACCATTTCAAATATTGCCGCCAATTCGGTCTTTTTGAATAAGGCAAAGTAAAAGCGATATTCCTTTTCAAATATGGCGGTTTCAGATGTGGGATGTACTTTTACTGTTTTTTTGCGTCTCGCTGAAAAGAGAAGCTGTTTTTTTCCTATTTGCGCGCTCAAGCAAAGCCAGGGAATCTAATTCTACACCGTCCACCCTGGATAAGTGTTGCCGCCGACCTGATCGCTTCCTGTCAACGATATTGAACCACGCACGTCGCTATCATAGCTGCTTCAGTTTGGTGACAGTGCGCCTCATAATACTGCAGAGTCCTGCGCAACGTCTGATAACGGGAGAATAATGCCGCATATCTATGCCATTAAAATTTAGATATTTTTTCAATGTGCTCAAACGGTGTGTATAGGAGTCCTGTTCGTGATATAGGTTTTACAACATAAATTTCGAGATTGTATTGTGGGAGAGAGAATTAGGAGTTTGAGCCCAGCAGAGTTTAATATACTGTATATGTCTCACATTGTTAAGTGTATGTACGTGACTAATACCTTTAGGCGAAAATGGTTAACAAAATGTTGGCTTGATATTTGCTGGTAGTGGCGGATCCAGGTGGTGGTATGCTTCACAGTGAATTAGTTATCTGTTCAACAATTGTACCTCTATCATATTCCAAAATTACTATAACTATGCAATTGAAATTTATGGCAAAAGAAAAGATAAATGGATGTTGCAATTACAGAAAAAGACAAAATATTGCTGACACTTCTATTGAAAAAATCAAGATTATACAATGCAAATCAGTTACGCAATAGAAATCTAAGGATTAGCCTAAATGTAATCAAAATATACTCTTTTATTAATATAAAAACAAAGTGATAAAATATGCTTGTGTAGTCTGGAACCAAACAGAAATTGACCTAAAAATCATTAAAAATAAGGAAAATATAGAGAAAATTTATAAAATGACTTCTAGAATAAATAGTAAAGAAATCCTAGTTATTCAATATAAAATATATGATTTCTGCCTCTTTGACCCCACCCTTTGCTGTAACCCATTTTGATATATATTATATATTATAGTAACCATGTGATCCTCCACTTCCCGTTTATGTATACGTACATGTTGCTGCACTTTAATTGTACACAATGTTCACTGGTTCACAATGTTTTAATTTATTGCTATTTTTGTTCCAATTAAAAGTAACGAATTCAAGTCTAGTGACCAGCAATATCTGACAGTTGGCGGTCTCTGGCTTGCCTTTGTGTTTTTCACAATAAAATATATAATAATAGTTTAACGTACAAGTGTACTGTATGGTTTGGCGCCAATGTTAATTATCATATTACCAGGGACTACTACAGTATAACAGAGGGACGTTAAACGAGCTTTCTGTGTCATTTCACTGCGAGGCCACTGTTTTTTGGCAAACTATATCTTTCATACTTCTAGAAATGTGTTCTAGGGGGTAATGAACTACGCAGAATTCATTCAACGCACCTAAAATTTGTTTCAGTGACCACTTGTTGGTTTTATATAACAAATCATGATCAGCGTATGAAACGTGTCATTCTACATTCTACAGGAAAGTGCTCCCTACTATTAGTATGCAATATATGCTCCACTGAAATTAATGCTAGTTTATACATAAGCTTAAATGAGTCATATGACATTCAAATATAGGGTGTCTAAAAAAAATTGCCGTTTTTAATTCCAAAATAGAAAAATATTTTTTATTATTTAAAGTGTACATTAGGGTTTTACCTAATACAAATATTGTCAATATATAACGACTAGACAAGTGAAATGACGATGACA
>JAUYWV010127235.1:0-11348 GCA_032274565.1 Nematoplana nigrocapitula
GCATATGTATGGTGTTCTGTGAAAGTTGGGCCTTTTGGTTAAATTTCGACCACCCTTCTGAAGCTTATAATGTTGTAGATAGTTTGGGTATCGTTTGAGTGAGAGCTGGTGTCTACCTATGTTGCATGTTAATCACAAAGTCCTATCTCGGTGATATTAAACGGTTTAGCACCCCTTCTTAGACACTTTGTATGTCCAAAATAGATGCATCTGCCGGCACGGCCTCTCAGAGGAAGACTCGTATTTGAGGGAGCTCCGGCTCCCCTGACGAGATCCCTCAACTATTTCGAGGTGGACTGTTGCATCCCCCCAGACATTCATCACCCTCATCTGTGACGGCCTGTAATAGCGGATCACAGATGGAATGCTAATCCGCTACATGACAGCGGATTGCCTTCGGGTCTGGGAAGAAGAAGATCCCGCTGAACAGTAACAATTACAGTAGTTCCAGCTTCACTGTGGTGTTCACCTTATGTCAATACTGTTGCGAATTGATTGCTCCCTCAATCACATGGCGCCGACGAAAAAAATATATCTCAGATCATAACCTTATCACGATACCTTACCGAGGGGGCTACTATGTATTCTGTGAATGGAGACTCATTAGATTTGAGATGAGCCCTCTTTCTGCCTTGGTTATCAATTTCAAATGAGCTTTCGTTACTGAATGCAGCATTAAAATTAAACCAACACCTTGTATGATCTCCGTCAAGGGTCCAGGCAGTCTCCATGGTTTGCTTTTGCGCCATTATGTAGAAAACAAGCAGTGCAGCAAGTGCAGCTTGAAAGATTTTCGAGGTTGAAGACAATGATTTGATAAAAGAGAACAGAGGCGGTTCTCTTTTTGCAGCAAATTGCAACTGAAGATGAAAATAGATTTGTCTGATAAATCCCAACACATCATTACGGACAGCGTCCTAGTCAACCAGCCAAGTAGGTCGTCTAAAGGGGTATTTCGAAACCAATCAGGTGCTCTCCGATTGGTGGAACTGTGAATGGGTTGTACATTTTGAACTGGTCTCCGCTAGAAGAGTAATGGTTGCTGACCTTTACGTCAAATAGCTTCAGCGAGTACTGTAGATGAAATTTTATGTGTTCGTTACCGAGCGTTGGTTAATCAAAAGCCGATACTCTTACATCAAGCATAGAGTGAGGACATATCCTTACTCTATGACATCAAGATAGCTCTTCGGCACATACGCGTTGAATTGAAATCATCCCTCATCCACTGCATATTTCTGGTCTCGCGCCATCAGACTATCATTTATTTCAATCAATGGAAAACTTCGTGAAAGGAAAAAAAATTAAAAAGATGATATGCTTTTGCATTTTTGTATAACTTACGCATCCGTTTAATTCAATGGTGTCATGTCATTTTTGTAAACACGCGGTCAAATGACTTTTATAGGTAACATGACTTTCCATTGTTCATTCTAAGGTTATGAACTTGTACTGCTATGCCCCTTTTTCCTTCTTAACCCAGGTGTTTAGTCAGGATGAGTATTTAAGTAATTATATGAATGGATAATAAAGCTGATGGCTTTGATGAAATTTTTTGTTTTGCCATTCCTTCTTGGCTATGAGTGTAATCATCTTCAATTAAAAAAACACACTTATCAAAAAAATTAAAATGGAATTTACGTGCTTTCGACTCCACCTAGGGTCATAATCAGATGTACAGAAGCATCTTGTTACGCAAATTAAGTAGCATAGTGACTGTAGCCTCATCGTTACTTTGAATTTAATTTAGCGACGATGTTGTCAAGTCCAAGTGATTGGTGCAATTTGATATCTGAGGGTGCCAGCTAGATGGAATTTCTTTTCCTCTGGCACCCCAAGCCATTCCAAGGGCTTTGTTTAATTTCGATGTTTTCCTTACAGTACAAACTTGTTAAAGGTTAAATGTTTTTTAAGTTAAATTTTTATTTTTTGAATAGTTTAATTTATAAATCTATATATTTTATCTATAGTGCTTTTATGTTATTATATTGCCATCGTTCGCACTGTAAAATTTACTTATGAATTTATGCCCTGGTGGCAAATAATAATAATAATATGTAATGGCTGCTTTGACATCAGACTGAAAGAAATGAGTTTTTTATTTTAATACTACCTCCAGTACCATATTTTATTGTCCTCTGTAATAAAGTTGTGAAGATCCAGGCAGTAATCTCTCCATCTCTCCTTTCCACAATATTTTTTCCTCTGCTGGTCAATTTCCACTTTTATCATCTATACCAATAGGCATTGTTTCTGACTTGCTTTCTGTTAGCTGCTCTATCACTGAATAGGTATTGTCTACAACTTTTTCATTTTTAGTGTCTGTTTTTCCTGTCTCTTTATTGGCATCTTGTATTTCTTTGGAAGTTTCTTTCAAACCAACTAACTCTACTCTTCTGTATAGTTTTTGTTTGTCACATTGTTGCACAACGCAAGACTGGCATTCAAATTGTTTGATTTTGCCGTTTTTGCACGGGGTATTTTTTATCATTTCTAACATCAAAACTGTGAAGTTACCACAGTACTTCTCGGGTATTTGATTCACGTATAGGGGAAGGTGGGGTAATGCCGTGCACATAATCAAAAATGCTGGTGTTTAATATATTACATAAATAAACCATAATCAGATAGTTTTATTGTCTACAAAACAGTATATTTTACAACATATCTGAATTAAAATGGCTACTAACGTTTAAAACGATTAGATAATAACTTTTTAAAAATAATTTGAAAAGTTGCCATTTGAAAAGTTGTGGGGTAATACCGTGCACTTCTGAAGTTAAGTAAAACACTTTGGTTTTAGTGATCAAACTCTAGTAACACGTAAATTTTATTGAGTGTAACTTCTTTTTCTATTTCTTTAGTCTCTTGCCAATATAATAAGCATTCTGTATATATTAATATTTTAAACATTTAAATAAAACTATAAATGGGTCTAGTGTATTTATGTGACTTTATTTAGTAAAATATTGAGAAAATGGGAAATTAAACTGATACAAAATTACAAAGTTTGTTCATACATTAGTTAGATACATACACCAATAGTTAGCTACAAAAGTCACAAACATAATTATCAGAAGGGTCGCAACTGCATAGGATATGTGCCCACTTCTTGCACAAAACACACTGAATCCATTGTTCGCCACTTTTCGAACCGCTGTAGTTCTCTCCGCAGATAATGCAGAAGACTTCGTTTTCCTCGTTGAAGCGATTTATGCCTATACCAGCTGATGAAAATGGACCATGATGTTAAAAATATTGTAGATAAAAATTTAAGGTTGAAGCTATAAAAAGAACTTACTGGACGTTGATGCACCTTCATTAACCGATAATATTTTGGCTCGGGGTTTGGCTGATAATGCAGTGGATTGTTTCTGTTTCAATTTATTTCCCGAACATCTGGAACAAGTAAAAACAGGAACATTTATAGAATGAGGAATCCAATGTGAACGGCTATCATATAACTTAAATACATAGGTAAATACATATAAATACATATATGCTTACTTTTGTTTGGGACCTTCAGTCACCTTGTACGACTTTTTCTTTCTTCGATCAGGATCAGTAACAGTGGGTGTGTTTGGGACATATTCAAGTTCAGGGCTATTTGCATTTGTTTCTTTCTATAAAAAACAGATTTAATTCAAATATTGTCATTAGGTACTAAATTATGTAGTAATTACCTCACCTCTGGAAGAACATCAACGTTCTCTTTGTCAAAGTCAACACTCATCCCCAGTATGATGGAATTTTGCCTTGCACGTTTCCTCCCTTTATTTTTGGGAACCATACGAATAGGAATTGGTGTTAAATCCACAATGGTTATGTTTAATGGAGACAAAACTGGCGATGTTGGAGAAAAGATAGGCACTGCTATGTTGGGTCGTCCAGCTGTTGGAGTTGACAATGGCATTGGCGCTGTTGGAGAAGAGATAGGCACTGCTGTGTTGGGTCGTCCAGCTGTTGGTGCTGGCAACGGCACTGTTTCATTGATCATATCAGATGCCATAAACAGCTCATCAGGAAATATATTAGGATCTACAGGATAAATTCCTGTAGCCCTAAAGCCAGTAATTGCTGTTTCCATGGTAGCTACTCTAGAGTAGGATTTCTGGAATAACTCAGCTATTTCATATGGTGTTATTCTCAAGCCAAAGCTTGATTTCATGTACAGGTCACAATTCCGGTAGAAACTTGTCTTGAGTGGTTTAAAGAAGACCACATCTAGTGGCTGTAATCGGTGGGATGTGTGAGGAGGTATAGTTACCATCGTTATGCCATTCTCTTTACAAAAATCATTTGCTGCTAAACTTATGTGACTTGTGTGATTGTCTAAAAGTAGTAGAACTCGCTTTTCTTTGGAAGCATTCATGTATTCAGCAAAGTGCTTTAACCATTTAAGAAACAAAATTTCATCAATCCAGCCACTATCAGAAACTTCGTAAATTGCACCTGGTGGGCCATTTTTGGACAGCAAAGGATTTTTACGTTTTCTTCCAAATATGAACATAGGTGGTATATAGGTGCCAGCTGCAGTCATAGCACACACAACAGTAGTTGTTTTTCCTTTTTCTGCACTCACTGCTTGCCCAACCTGCTTTTGACCTTTTCGAGCCAGAACCTTCGGCGGCCTTTGAACAACAGTTAGGCCACTTTCATCAACATTGACAATATTATTTGCAGCATATGGATATCTTGATAATGCAGTCTCAAGATTTTCATAGAATGTTTTTACCGCTTCACGATTAAAACCTGATATACGACTGATGCTGGTGGCTTCGGGTTTCCTCAAACTGATAGTAGGATACCGCTTGATGAACGCATAATACCAGTCTCTCCCTGCCATTTTGACTGCATGGTTGAAACGGTTTGGTATATTATTAGATACAGCAAATTCATAGGCGATTCTACGTAATTCCGTAATAGTAATACCATAAAACATATTCGAAAGTAATACTATACGTTCCGCAAGTTGTTGTTCAACTTGTTCAGGTAAAACCATTTTTGTACCTAATGACGGAGGATTTAGATTGTGGCTTTTCATTCTATCTCTTAGAGTTGATGCTGGAATATTGTATTTTCTAGATGTTTCTCTCTGGCTTTTACCTTCATCTATTTCATCAAGTGCCATTGTTAATTGTTCTGAGGTCCAGAGACCACGTAAGCCCCTTTTTCGGTAGTTTCTTGGCATCTAAAATAGATTTAAAACATCATGTTAATTAGTTGGGGTAATACCGTGCACTTGAACGGTATTACCCCAATAGGTTCATACTTTTTAAAATTGTTTTAATAAGTTATACAAACATCTTGTTAAATTTTAATATCACTATTGTACAATAAACCTTTCTAATAATCTTATGAATAATAATTAATTACACAATTTATGAATTAAATATTGGAAAGCAAACTTTTAGTAATGTGGGTTACTTACATTAAAACACGTGATAATTTGAAATTTTCCGCTAAACTAAAATAAACAAACTATTAAAATAAAGTAGCCTATTAAAAGAAATCGTAATATTATCACCTATCTTTAACATAAAAAATATGCTGTTATCCATTCTTCGTGTGTGATATAGAGTGATGCACGGTATTACCCACTGCACGGTGTTCCCCTACATTCCCCTATATATTGATTTTCTTTGGTAATAAAAAGCGTGAAACTAAATGGACATTTTTCAATTAAATACATTATTCATGAACAAAAGAAACATGCTTTCTTCATGCAATAATTCATAAATTAAACATTTTTAAAGAACGCGTAGATTTAGTTATAAAAACAAATTTGTCTGCAGTAGAACTGGATGATCTGCCGTTGTCATTATTGATGACGTCACGAATCACTCCACCAGCACAGCACGCTCATGCGACGGCTCAATAGGCGGCGCGAGAGGACCTAATTAATCTCCGGCGCATAGTTGAACGTTACTGCGGCAAACTGGAAGGTTGTGCTGCTCGAAATAGCGAGGAAGACCCTCTATAAAGACGCAGAGTTAAACAGTCTTGCGGATAAAATCAGGAGTTAGAAGTAAATAAAAAAAACATGTAAAAGAAAAAGCACCCTGTACACATTGTAAGAAATCATTTACAGAAATCGTCCTTGACGAAATTCAACGTAGATTCAAAACTTTTAACGCAAAAATGTAAACTTTTTACGTTTGAGGCCTGTTATGACATAAAATATCTGAAAGTGCACGCACAGTTCATCTGGATCTGAAAGCATTAACGCAGAAATAATTCATGTAACATGTAACAGTTTGACACATTACCATATTATGTAACATGTCTAGAAAAAGTATTGCTGGTAACAGTTGTTATTCAATTCAATGTATTTACTGTAGAATAAAGAGGATAACCAAGCTCAAGGCAAACTCTGAAATGAACTCCTATAGAAGACTTCTCAACATCAGCGTTGAAACAGTGCATGTCTAACGAGTAAGTTATAGATTCGCAAATTAAGACGTACACAAGACAAGTTAAATATTTATACTATATAGCAAAACACTGAAAGACGTAAGTTCATTAACCATCACAGACGAAGAGGAGAGGTAACTAGAAAAATGAGGGGAGTATCTAGGAATCGGAGTGGGGACAGTTTTGAAAAGAAAACCACTTCTCATAGTTGCATCCACAGATACTCCGTCTAAAGAATCAATGATGATTGCTGTATCATTGAATACACTGTATGTATATTATTAAGCAAGCTACGTGATTCCTGCGTCATTGAGTCGGTCGTGTACCGTAGGAACGCGTCGTCTGATTGGTCAGTTTGGCTGGCTTAATGCTGCACAGTCGGCCAAGCTGATCTATTTATTGTCTCTCTCTCTGGCGTAATCTATCTCGCGTTGAACACAAGCAATACTACGGCGCTACGCTAAAGGCGAGTGGTTCGTCTTCCGCGCTAGCTTTACTGGCTATTTTCTATATACTTACTTAGTTCTTGATTATCTAAATATCAGTTAGATTTTTAATTCTAATTTACAAATATTCCCAAATGTCGGTTATTCATAGCAAAGCTTGCACGCGTAGTCTAGCTGCAGTGGGTCAGTGGTTTACTCTTAATCTTACAGCAGATAAATGTAATACTGGACACTGGCAAGCCATACCTTATGTTGTTTATACTGCAATTGCATAGGCTAAGGATAATGGATGATGTTTGAAAGCATTCATCAACATAATAAACGATGACCTTCCAAAAGAAAAAGTTACCGCAGTTACCACAGTAGATCACCCTTACTGGAATGCGCCCCAGTAATGGGCTCACAATATTCATCACAAACGCAGCAGACGACTCTACTAGTAAGAACGACAACTCGCAACCACTGAAGACTGCATCTGAGGAGGTCACCTGCCGGATGCCCAGATTACGGCGCATCCTACGGACGACGTAAAACGGGAATAACCGCACATGGTGCATCGCAACTGGGTGGTTCAGTAGTCCCTACAAGGCAGACAGGAGTGCAATACAGGCGGCTCTGGAAGACACGACGGAACTGTGGGGCAAATAATCTAGGTATCAGATTGTGCACAGACTGCTTGTCAGCCTTGCAAGTCCTGGAGCACAGGCCGCATTCTTAAAACACCCAGACCGAGAGAAAAATATGGTTAGCTGGACTGCGCCCACCGTTTGGTTTAATTACGACCACCCCTTTGAGGATATCGCTTGGGTATAGACTGGTGTCTATTTCTGTTGCATGTTAATCACACAGCCTCATCTGGCTGATGTTAAACGATTTAGCATCTCTTCTGAGACACTTTGTATGTCCAAGTTAGATGTATCTACCGGCATGACCTCTCAGAGGAATCCATATCAGTGGACACGTATCTGAGGGAGCTCCGGCTCCCCTGACGAGACCCGCTGAACAACAACAACATCCAGATGGTTTGGGTCCCCCAGACTATGTGGATATCAAGGACAACGAAGCGGCAAACCAATGCTAGTACACTACCTTTTTAATGTTAATCAACTATGGCAGACGCCTTTTGGCCAGTGCTTGATTTCCGTAAATTTCCGAACAAAATGATTCCCGAATTGTCGCAATATTCTTTTACAATAAAAAGTCGCTTGATTCAAGTACAGATTGGTATACATCCTTTGAGAAAATATGCTCGAAACAATAATAATAATAATATTTTATTTTTGCCACCAGGGCCAGAACAAACAAACAGCATAATTAACCAAATAAATGAAAAGGGACGTTCGGTCAGGTTAACTATGAACTATAAATTCTCCACATGCATTCAAACAAAACATAACAGCTGATGTCAACAAATAAAAGAAAATACAAAAGGCTACATAATATGACTATGAAACAAACAAAAAATAACAACAACTAAAGCCTTTACATAATGAACAAACATGAAAATTGGGAAAACAAAATAAAACTAAACAATTATATAACCTGTACCGAACAAACATTAATTACATATTATATTTCTTTATTTTTTTAATCTAAACTAAACAAAGCCTCTGGAATGGCTAGGGGTACCAAAGGAGAAAAACTTCTAAAGATGAGTAATTATATTGAAGTAGTATTTGGCTTAGAGATTAACTAAGGCTACTTGATTTTATTCCTATTTTTCCTATTTATTGAATATATATTATATAAAAACTCAATTTATTTTTTAATAAAATCACTTTATCAATAGTTAAAATAGACTCTAAAACATAAATATTTTTGGCTATTGTTCACAGTTTCTATAAAATACAAAAAATAAAACTAAACTTGTTATTTTGTAATTATTTTATTAAATTTTACCTATGATTAAATCTTAGAATACTTATTTTTTATATTCAATTTCTTAATATTATATATTATTTAACCAAATTTTGAACAAACCATAATTCCTCGAAAGAGAAATTCTTATAATTTATAACCCCTCTATAAATCTAATAGTTCAAAACTAATAAATGAAAATCTCCAAATATCTGAAATAGTAGTGATTTACTATATATAGCATAATATAAATAGTATAATTCTAACTTTAAAAAAACATTTTGTCTTTTATATCTTCCTGCTATTGCAATATATTTATAACTGCATATATCATCCCATTTAGCCCTTTAACTTGTTTTGCCATACCTTCTTCTTCTTTACTAGACCCGTGTAAACTCAAGTCTTATATTCACTTTCTTTTTCATAAATACCTTCTTATTTATTACCATTTTTATCATTAAATAAAGCTAAAATTATATACATATATTCTTATACTATTAGTCATCCAGATATGATAATATCTAAATTATGGAATAATAACTTTATTATGGTATTCTATTTATAATTTGTTAAATACCTATCAACCAATTGTCATCTATCTGCCTCAACTTTGTTTTGTCTTTGTGAAATCTATCTTATTATATGTATATAATATAGTCAGGAAAAATAATATATATATATGTTTTATTTCTCTATATCATATTAATGTAAAACCCTCTACCATGTTATTTTTATATAGTCATTCTTATTTATATGTAAGATACAGTGTGTAATAAAATAAAATAGTATAAACATACATGTTTTAAACCCAGGTTTTAATCCATATTGACAGGTTTTATATTTGAAATATATGACATTTTCCTTTCACCCTTAAGACAAACTTTATGTTCATCTTTTTATTATATTTTATTTTTGTTCAAGTTGGATAACATTTCATTTTCGTTTTTGTTTGCATATGGGAAAATGATAGATTCTTTTTCAATAAATATTTAATTTCATAAGGAGTCTTTTTTCACCTTTTTTCCAATTGATGGATATGGAGCTTCTAGTAATATTCAGATATTAGTGCTTCTAGTGTTAGGCATTATTCCAATTTTAGTGCTTTCATTGATCAAACAACTGCCATCTTAATAACTAAAATACCTCATATCCTAAATTAAGTTTATTCTCCATATTGACATAAGCAGTTTGTTCTAACATTTTTTAAAACTTTTATATCTTTATATTATTTTATTGATAATGATATTATAATAAACAAATTTTAATTAAATCAAATAAGACAAAATGGCATGATTAATGAAAACATAACTTGTATTTTAATTTTGACAAAATGTTCATGCATTTCTTTCAGAATGAAATGGTATTCTTGAAGTCTTTTACTTTTTCAAGGAAATATTTGACGTTAGCCAGATATTATACTCAACTGTTACACAATCCACAACTTGAAATACCAAACTTGAATAATCCCCAAGTAGTTAGCAGTCTTCTACAGAATGCCAGCCAAAGGAAATCATCTATCCAGATTAAATACCTTGTATGTTTATTTTTCAATGTAATAATTTATGTTATAATTTGTCTATTAGTAACCCCATGAGCTGGGTAGAAGATTTCTTATTAATAAACATGAAACACTGTATTCTGAACATCAATCTTTTGTCAATATTTTTATCATTAGTATTTTGAAACTATTTCGCTATATATAATGTTAAATTATTAACATTGCTATAGCTATTATTAGATTTTTGGTATTATCTTTTGTGTTAAAGGTAGTTATTATTATGAAAATAGTTGTGGCATGAATTTGGTATTATCTTTTTATTTTATTGCATAATATTACAAGTTGACTATACGTGGGTTTTATAAAATATCTAATTGTAATAATTATAAAAGTCTGGAGTCTAGTTAAATAGTTGTCCTAATTAGACCAAGTCTAATTCTATGCAGTGCTAAAAGAATAAGTTTCCTAAATTAAATATCAGATTGAAATGCAACAATTGTAAAATATATTTTAGTGAATGAAAACGTATAAAAAATGTTATGGTTAGTTGGTACAATATATTAATTTGTACTGCTTGTTTTTATTGGTATTATGTTATCATGAGAATGTTTTAAAAATTCCTGCCATTTTTTACTAACCATTTTTACAAATATTTACCTCGTTATATTCAGACAGACCTGTACCATAAATATCTTTCTGGTGATACGGATGCCAAACAACAGCTGCTAGTCGAAATTTCCAAGCTACCTAATGTATCCCATCCTCAAACGGTAGGAAAGTGGTGTTTATGTGAAATTGTTTGGCTACATGTAATATGTTCTTTTATGTACTTTCAGCCTATTGGAGATGAAGACAATGCATGTGTAATTTCCACTCATGGAAATAAGTCAGGTAGGAAACACATGCATTTCAAATAATGTTTATGTGGAAGATAAAATATAAAATTTATTTGCTGCAGTTGTACAGAAAGAATGATGTCTGTCTATGAAATTTATGATACAGAAATCGTTTTGCTTTTTTATTACTACGATAAAATTGTATTTATGACATTGTTATATGGATAATAAAGAGAACCACCAAGTAAAAAATAAATAAATTTATTGTTCTAACGTTTCGGTTAACACTGTAACCAT
>JAUYWV010127246.1:0-11348 GCA_032274565.1 Nematoplana nigrocapitula
CACGGACCCCAAATTTTGCATGAGTGACCCCCTCAACCCTGCGGGTAACATAGGTTGGGGGGCGAGATCGACCTCCGAGGTCGGGGTCAAGGGCAAGGGGTCAGGAGGCTAAAATATAGCGTTAAATCTATTGACAGTGCGACCGCTAACAAGCCAGTCAATCAGAGGCCGTACAGGACATTTCACTTCGCTCTTCTCCCTGCCTGACTGCGGCGCTATTCTTGCGGCATGCTAAGTGGCAATTGGGTGGGCGCTACGGCTGTCTAAAATGTGACGACAGCCATAACAAGCAACTAACTCTCACCACCTCGCGCCGCACTATCAATAGCACAGTAATTTCCTCCCGGGCAACGCCGGGTATACCAGCTAGTGATGTATATGTTTCCGTCGGACACATGAAACGTCCTTTGATATTTCGGAATCAGAAAACATTGATTTTATTATACTGGCACAAGTGGCAGTTTTTGAGGTAATTGCGCTGTATGACGCCCACTGTAGTTCGGCTTTCATTGCCTTGGTGCATGAGCAATGCAAAAATAACGCAGAGAAAGGAAGAATAACGCTATATAACCTCAATTCCATGGATACCGAGCAATCATAAAGTGTTCAAATAATATAAATAGTAGTAAAAGTTTGATTAACTCTAATTCTCTCACCCGCCAGAAGACGTTTTTTACGAAGTGAAAAGAAGCTGTACAGTGAATAAAGTAGAGATCTAAAGAAGACACGACACATGAGAGACAAGGAAAGGTAGTACGATCGATGTATTGTAGATAGAAGCCATGGAGTGGTGCACTGTATTGAAGACGGGAGATGGTGGTGCACGTGAAGGGAGTGAGTTCCAAAGAGGAGTCGGAGAACCTGGTGAGTGAAGTGTTTAAGAAGAAAGCGCCATTTTAATAAAAGAGATTAGGAAATGAAGGCGTCACTTTCGCCTTGACCAAGAGGAGAATAAGAAGACAGAGAGCGTCAGAACATACAGTCGATATAGACCCGGAAGCAGGCGGAGGCGAGTTAAAAGTAAAACGGGAGAGATTGGGATTAGGACAGACTGACCAGGGGCATGGCAAAGCAAAAGAAAAGGAAATAAACGTCGCCAGCCACCCCAATAAATATCGGCGATCCACCTACATCGTTGATCAGCTTGTAGCAGAGAGTGGAAGCGCCAAAAAACTGAACCGTCTCCGCTTTTTCTTGCTGGAGAAATTCCCAGGCGAAATGCCAGGCCCGCGGCGATTTTTGCGCTTCAATAAGCCAGCTGTTCACTTCGGTAAAGCCTTGATTGTAGAAGGAATTCAGGGCCGACTCGACATTCTCGGGAGAAAAATCCATCTGAAACAACAGAGGGTGGGTAAAGGATGTGAGCATGGATGTCTGTATATTTAGTGATTTATAAATTACACTGCGTATATAAAAATCTTTTTCCTATGGCATTTCTAATAGTATAAAAACGGGAACTACACGGGCAAGCACGGCCATCAGTGCTCGCCCAAGGTTGCAACTTTGTAAGCGGCCAGGAGCAACGAACGAACGAACCATCAGTGCATGGAGAATTGGTCCAAGTGCTTTATTTCGCTGTTGCAGTGGCCCTATCAGTTTTACATCGCCACACAATGGCAGCAAGCAGCCTAGCAGCTCAGGAATTCACGCAGAACAATCGCGAAAGCGTATTACAAATTTCCATTGTATAAATATCTGCTGGCCAACCAGCCTCGCGATGGCATCAATTGATACGATAGCGCTAAGTTTGCCTGTCCCGCCCGTTTACAGATTCAGGATCAATCAAAGAAATGCATTTATTTGGGTTAACACCTAATAGAAGTGATTAGGATAAAACTCACTATAGTATTTCTGCATATTGTAATGCATGTTGAAGAAATCCAAATTTTATCATATATACCTAAATTTATGTGAACTTGAACCTATTTTTCCTCTAATGTAGGCATTTGTTGATCATATTGGCATATTTAAAATCTTCATTATGCCATTTGCAAATTTTCTTATATCCGCATCAGACTACTTATACTGTACATCTGCATTCCATGTAGAACAGTAGGCAGTCTAGTCCTTTTCCAAAGACATTTCTTAGTTTGTTCTTATAGATTTTACCCTCGAAAATATTGTTAATCGAAAAATTGTATTTTTCTGTTTTCTGGGTGTCCGTAACAAAGGCTAGCCCAGAACACAAGTTGTCTTCCTGGTTTTCAATCCAGACACCTAGATATTAAATGCTATTAACTACTTTTATTCTTTCAACTTCGTTGTTATCCTGTTTACCAAATAAGTCCATAAGCTTCAATTTTCTATGCTAAATTTAAGTCCAGTTTTATTATATGCTTCCCTAATCATTTATATTTTTCTAATAAGTTCTTTCTTAAAGTTAGCAAAAACATAGTCCATTAGACTCGTCTTTCCCTTTAGGGAAATACATGTAATAAAGTTTTTAATTAATTAAACTATTGGAAATGGCATGGATATCTTATATCATATTCTTTTGTGATTTCGTAAACATATTTCCTGGACATTTTATCTACAATTCCAATTATATTCTCCTTTAGACCTAGTTTATGCAGACATTTTATATATTTTTCTCTTTCTCTCGAACGAAAATCTTTTTGTATCTATTGCTGCTACCTATGTTTTTTGTTTCCAACTCTATATTTCTAGTTGCAGGGTTAACAGATGCTCTTCCAGTCTCCTACCTCTTGTAAATCCAGCTTATTTTTTCATTATCTTGTTAATTAATAAGGAACCTACTTATCCTACTTTTAAGGTATCTGTATTTGTAATGGTAATTGGCATATATTCCTTAACCAATAGTTCCTTTCCCTTCATTTTTGTAATGACTGTTGTTCTCAGTTGTTGCCAACTTCCAACAACTAATCATTTTAATGTTAATTGAATAATTGTTAATATTTATTATTATTATTTATAGTATTACAGAATAACATTAAACTGTATAAAATATATTTCATAGGTAAAAATGGCTAACATTAAACTGTATTCAATTTAAAAAAAAGCATATTCGATTAAAAAACTAAGGCATTCAAATTAACAAGAACAAGCAAATACTACTGCAAATATTCAAATCATTCACTCAACTGAACTTTTGAACTTAATACATTTATGCAAATCAGTATACTGCTTCACTTGAATTTGAACACTGCTTAATATTTTCCTATTATTGTCTGATCCTTTGTCATTACAGTCAGCTGCCAGCAAATGTGCCTTTGACAAGGGGCATGTTAAACCGCATAAGGATAAATATAGCTCGCCAACTGGTTCTTCCTCGAGAGCAGCATAACTCAGTCGCTATGCATTTTGGAAATGCAGCTCACAAGTTACATGTCAAAAAAGAGCAAAACTGTTATACCAACGAGCATCATCAACTATAATCTGACTAAGTTAGATGTTGACACCTTGGACAAATTAGCTCACTAAGGCAAAGGTTAAATTTCTTATATACTTTTTTGTAATTCCACCCTTTTTCTGCAAATAATATGTTGGTCAAGGACACTGTATTCCCATTTAGATATTGCTGCCAACACTAACTTAATTATGTTTCTTTTCCATAAACTACAATGGAAAGGCAATCATGGTAGCTGAAAATGGTGGGAGTCTTGATACAAATGAATATGCAAAATGATAAGGGTCGAAATGAAACAAAGTGTCATAGACCATACAAAGGAGCATTTTAATCAGATCGATAATGTGCAATAGCAGGTGACCATCCTCAACAACCTCAGAAGGTAGTTGCAAACAACAGGAAGCACAGCAGATAAGTGTTTACCAGATGCTCTCAGTGCACAAAACACATTCAGTCATTATCTGGTAAATAACAATACTTAGATGACTGTGTCATTCATTCATTTAACCATAACTACAATATAAATTTTCATGGTAAATCTTAAAGTACATTGTAAATTATATATAAAGTAATAAACAATGATTATATATCATTTTGTGTCTTTAAATGATATTATAATCCCTGAACTATTATAAATAAAATGATAAAGAGATTAGGCATATAATAATGATTAAAAATACCTATCAATTTATCCAGGCTACAGTGGCCAAGGGCTGTCTTTAAGGTAAAATAAATGCAGAGATAGAGAGTTAAAGGCTATCTATTTTACAATTGCACTGTATAGTATATTCATTTAATAACAACATTTTCAACTCTGCCAATGAAATGATTCTTGTTTTTCACAACTTGAATAGAATTGAGTGAATCATGTGGCAAGAGTTTCCTGTTCTTTACAAGTATATTCCGCATATGAGAAAAATTGCATTTAGCATTACCTTTGCAATGTGGAAGAGCTAAACTAACCACCTGCACTATTTCTCAAAGATATGAGAAGTGCTTTTCCAGAATGATGTTGCACTGATTCTCTACCAGAGTATCCTTGTCAATCTGCATTTCGGATTCTAATGACTTCACAATGTGTACTTCGAACCATATTGCGTCTAGTTGAGACCAAGTGAATTTTGAAACCAAAACTTCAAAATTGTTATGTAAAATATTATTGGAATCCAAAACTTGTAGATATTTTAACATTTTGTTGTGCAATGGCAAAGTGTCAATAAAGGTCATTCCAGCAGGAATGGTCCAGGTAGTGTGGCTGATGAATTTAGAATTGGCTAAAATTTGGTGTATAGCATAATTGGGACCCAAATAAAAATCTCAAATATTTTTGAAAAATATTGAACAGCATTAATTTTATAGGCGATTGAAATGGATGATTTCGACCAGTAAAAAGTGTCAACTGACAAAAGAACACATTTGTAATTTACTGTAACTTTTTTCTGTATACTAGGAAGAACTAGAAAAATCACATATGTTGTAAAATGGTACTGGTCTATATTATCACATAATATAAACAATTTCCAAAATAACAGAAAAAATATTTCAGGTGTCAAAAATGTTAAAATATCAGATTTTTTTGACATTTTGAGGCCTCATTAACTTTTTTATGTAAATAAAGAAATCATTAAATTGAATAATGCTCATAGAGGGTTAATAGACTGACACAATTATCAAATGTCAAGTATTTCCAAGCAAACATAAAATAATTACATTCAGTCAAAGTTGGTAAAAATGGTCATATGTGCTAATATAACCACGCAGTACTAATTGTCAAAGTAAATTTAAAAAAAAATTATCTTGATCTTCTTTTTTACATTCAATATATGTGTGGAAAACAGTCATCTTCCTCATTGATTTAAGGGGGTTATTTTCATGCCAAATTTAGACAAATTAACACATTTTTCATATACTTTAACTTTTTTATGTATATTAGGAAGCACTAAAAAATCAAACATGTTCTAAGATGGTACTGATCTATATTATTGCATAATATAAATAATTTCCCAATTACCAGAAAAGATATTTCAGGTTTCAAAAAATCAGCTGTTGGAGCCCATTTTTGACATTTTGAGGCTTCATAACTTTTTTATGTCAATAAGGAAATAATTAAATTGAATACTGCTGATAGAGAGTTACTTGACTGACACAAATTTGAAATATCAAGCATTTCCTAGCAAACATAAAGTAATTACACTCAGTCAAAGTTTGGAAAAATAGTAATGCGGTATGTATAATCACACAATACTACCTTATGTAAACATACATTTAACAATTTTTTTATCGTGATCTTATATTTATGTACAATATGTGTGAAAGTGAAACTAACATAGGAAATCTGTATACTTAAACACTTATATACATATTTACATAAATGTAATAAAATGCACAATTGTTAAATATGTATAGTTATGTAAATTTGGTTTAATATTAATATCTGTTAATTTGTCTAGTAAGTAATGATTACTTATGGGACATAATTGCTATGTACTTTAGTATAAACAATATGTCCAATTATAATTTAAATTTTTTATTTGAATTGTTTCACCAGTAAGCAGTACACTAATATTTATACAGACCATCTAAATTAATAATAAGTTGTCCCTAAGCAAGAAGATGTAGGCCCACCTGCAGGGGACAGAAATGTGGTTCCTACGCAGAATGTTGAAGATCCCGTGGGTGAACAGGGTTTCTAACAATGAGGTGCAACCATAGAAATCGGATTCCGCGGCACAGCTATTTTAATTTTAAATATTAAAATAGCTGTGCTGCGGAATCCGATTTCTATGAGTGCAACGCCGTGCGGAAGACGCATCGAGAGCTGATGAAGATGATATTCACCAGTCAGATTCGATTTGTGGATCATGTGCTGAGGAAAGAACAGCTGGAGGAAGTCACCCTGATGGGTCGCATTGAGGGAAAGCAAGTACGAGGCCTCCAACGCTTAACATTTTCGGGTTGGTTATAAAGGATAACCGGAATGAGACCACTTGAGCTTACTCTACGACTCAAACAGCGAAGGGAGAAGGTTCTTGCCTTTCTGAAAGGGATTGGCCGTGTTCCGGCCAACGAGAATGTCGATTGACGAAACAGGGCAAAACAACAACAAGGGAGAAGGACGCTATGACTTCTGGCTATACATCAGGACTCTGACTCGGCATTTTGATTGATTGATTGATAAATGATCGCTTTATATTAGTTTTTTTCTTATTATTTATTACTACTGTACTTACGGCATACAGTGTTGTGATAAGCTGCGATCTTTGAGCTGTTGCCTGCGATATGCGGTATTATGAGCATCTCTGTGATATTTTTATCATAGTTATAATATTTTAAACTGGTGATAATGGCCAAACATTGAAAAAGCTATGGAAGATACTGATCGTCAAGTCCCATCTGACCTCCAACAGCCAACTCACCATCACCCCTGAGGTGAGGTGACCTTGCAGCAGCGAAGGTGTCAACGGTTATGAGCGAAAGAGGCAACGGAGTAGGCCCTCAAAACGGCAACTGAAGAGCTCCCCCCCCCCCCCAATTGAAGAGACGATTGGAGGCACAACGTGTGGCTCTCTTGCCCAAAATTCCAAAAAAGAAATGAAAGACTGACTTATTCCTTGAGTGTTTCTTGGTGTTTATGTGTACATACATAGTTTAGTATTCGATGTCCATAGGTACTTAACTTTATCACACACTCGAAAAACCAATAATGCGTTTCTTTTGTTAATTTATGAATGTATGTAGCTATTTTTATAAATTAATGTTTGTCAATACATAGCTACTATGATATACAGAGAAATCTGTTATTTTCATTGTTTGTATAGGTATTATTGGTTTAAAACCTTCTGTTTTGATAATTAGATATTTTGTGACATTTTGTTTGCAATATACCGTAAAATAGGGTTTTTGTCACCTGCTATATTTTGAATTGCCTGCGATATTATGGCTACAAACAGTTATCACAACACTGTACACGCGAAGTTTAGTGAAAATACGTGAAATTTAGCAAATATACGCGAATTTTAGCAAACCGTCACGTGAACTTACATAATTAAACATGAAATTTTATTCCTAATGATTTGAACACATTACCAGTGCTGCCAGACCCTGCGATTTACGATTTTTAGTTTTTTCTTCGATTTTATAGATGATTTTTAGGTGACATATAATTATTTAATTCTTACTGCAAAAAGCTTTATCCATGTCGCACAGTGTGACTATTGTGTGCTCGTGTTTGTTGAAACCATCGGTGGCATTTTGGGAGAGTTTCAAGACTTGAACTGTCCTGCATCTTCTCGTCCTAAATCCGGCTTGGTCGTCCGCTCTAACATTCCTCTCTCCTCTAGGATGAATGCGAGATGTCTCTTGATGATTTTTCCATGAGTTTCCCCACATATGTTAGTGCTATCGGTATGTATGACGTTACCCAATAATGGCTTCGCTGTGGCTTACCGCCAATTCACCGGGATCCCGTCTCTGTTCCATCATTTATTAAAAATCTTGAGGAGCATGTTTATCGCTTTCTCTCCCATTTTTGCAAGAGTTCATATGAGATATCGTCTTCTCCTTAACTTTTCCTTTATTTACCTCGTTTATACTCTCTCTAGTTCTTCCATTGTGATATCTCTTTTCGACTCTTCTCTGACATACATGCCCTTGTTTCCTTTTAACACCTTGTTTTTTATTTCTTGGTCTTGCTTCCTGGTTTCCATTGTAGATATTTTCTTGTAGGTTTTCAGAAATCCATTGGCTTTGTCTATGTCGCTTATTACGGAGTTGTCACCTACTTTCAGTGCTTCATTGGGTTTGATCTGCGCCCTTCTCCCTTCAAGTTGTCTGATGGTTTGCCACCAGTTTGGTTTCTTCTATATATAGAAAACGTCTACCTTTTTCCGTTCCACTGCAGAATGAGTATGTTTTTTCCTGCGTTCCTTTTGCTTTTCATCTGGGGTTTGTCGATGTTTCTTGTGTTGTACGATGCTGCTTCTTCTTTCTTCCTACTGGGTATTTTTTCCCCACCAAGCCCCTGCATCTTTGACACCTCCACTGTGTGCGATTCAAGTTTTCGATTTGTTTCCTGGTCATATCTGAACAACTTTGGGCTTTGTGGTATTGTCCTTTGCAACCTTCGCAGATCATCCTGTCCGCTCCAATTTTAATAATACCCTTGCAGTTCGGGCACTTTTCCTTGACCATCCTGTCCTGATTAGCAGAGGCTGTTGGTACTACTTCCTGATCCCATGTTCTGTTGCAATTTTGGCATTCCATTATGCATTTCTGACGTCTTCTCTCTTTCGTACTTTGTAGTCCCACTGCATTGTTTGGGGACTTCTGTTGGCACTGCATGTCGACACTTCATTGGCTCCTGATTTTTCCTGAGGACTTTCCTGCAGTTGGTGCGTAAAGGCCTAGGCGTAGACATTGAAAATTTGCTGCTGCTGCTACCAAGAAACGAAAAAAACTCTTGCATTGCTGCTAATTTGGGAAAGATTCCTCGCCGCACCCCTGACGAATCCGAGTTTCTTTCGACATCTACATGGATAGGGTTTTAACTGTTATTGAATTATATTCTAACATTCTACCATTTCATCGTTTCGTGTAGTGTTCCAGAGTTTTAACATTGATTGTTCTATATTTTCAAATATAACTTTTATGAGAAACTAGGATTTTTTAACTTTGGCGCTGGCAGCACTGCATTACGCAATGAGCTGAAAAAATAATCCACAACTTTGCTTTTCATACTATTAATATTGTAAATTATAATACAATAAAATTCCCGAATTGGTCGTCTTGAGAAATGCAATAAGCACATTATACAGTAATTAATATGTTCCATTCTTTTTTACGAGCACGTATGGAATATACCTTTAAAGGGGTAGTTGATTTCGCCAACCAATTAATGCAGCAGTCAGCAGGCCACGTTGATTACCGGTTTCCCTGTTTGTGGGTCTAGGCAGTGTGTCAAAGAAAGTTTGAAGCAGAAGGCCGGAAAGTTATTCACACTGCTCTATCGAGAACGTCTCCAGGACACCGACAGTAATTTGAATCGGTAAGTTGCATTTTTGTCATTTGAACGCTTTTGATTCACTAACATAATTTTGTTTATAATTGGCGTGTTGGACTGCGCGGCAGTGCACTGACATAAAGTTAAGGACATTATGTTGGTAATATAAATATGTGAAAATTATTTCAATGACGTACAAGAAGGCTTGACAACAAAAGACCTGCTACTAAACCAGACGCCATGAACATGGCTGGGCATATCAAATTCTTCGCACATTTCATGCGCAGATTGCGCACTAGACTGGATGACCGAATGAATAACTGTATGTTCTTCGTTTTCAGCGCATGCAAGCAACGCAGTTCGGGTGTTTACAGATCTCTGTTGAAAGGCCGTTGCCCGGCGAAAACCGTTGTACTTGAACTGATCGGTGTGAGGAATAAGGTTGGTTGCTATATATGGATGATAACGTCATTGGATTTCTCTTGGTTTTATTTTGAAGTCGCGGCTTTAGTCTTGGTATTAATATTAAAACATTTGAAAACTACTTTCCTATTGATTTGCATATAGAAGTTAAAACTAATCATCAGGAAATCACTTTTAGAAATGTCTTGTATGTGGCCTCAAAATTTTAATTTACATAATTATAGAAAATGATATATCGACATTTCTCCAACTCTATGCTCCCTCTCTGGAACGCTCTGCCTCCAACTCTTCGCTCCACGAGTGACATTGTTTGCTTTAAATTAAAGTTAGAAACTTTCCTTTTTTAATTTTGCTTCATGTTTGTTGTGTTTGTTAAGCACATCTGACAGTTCTTTTGAACTCTTGATGCGCTATATAAATAAATAAATATTATTATTATAACATTTTACCATATTTGAAATGTATTTAGTTATTGGGTGGCAAATAATTATTGGTTATCGTTCTCTTGAATTAATAATCTTTGTAACACCTTATGTAAAGTTAATAAATAACTCACTTGTATTTAAAAAAGATATTACACGCATATATATTTATTTTATGCAATTTTATACTCCCTAGGGAGCGTATTATCCTTTTATTTCCCGCTGAATTTTGAATATCTCCATCAAAGCTATGTTATAGAAAGAGGTTGCATAATCATTTAATCATCATCTAATTTTAACTCAATCAAACTATTTAACAAAACAGAAAATTGCATAATAATCTAATTCTCGTAGCTTAATAGCAAACTGTCATTGTTATTCACAGTAGTATAACTCGTTTCTATTTTGCGCTTGCATATTGCCTGTGGATCAAGGCCCTTAGCTGATTACTAATTTTCCTCTTGCAACTTGCAGCTTGGTCAGTAATATCCATCATCTGCTGCAGTTGATTTCCAACCTCCATGTCTCATTTAGAACATGAATTCACCTCCGCCAAAGCACTAGCACTTGAACGTCTTAAACAATGACCCGTGAATATTTTAAGCTCACTTTCTGGGACCCGTGATATTGCCGCCACTGACTTTGGAATACCACCAATAATGTTTTTGCCAATTGTCTGCGAGGATATCTTTCCAATCTTTGTAATCCTACGCAAAAATCTGCCTTTGTATTCGTTCTTCTGCAACATATCCATATACCCCGTAATAATTCTATCTGGACACACTGAAGGGGTAAAATCTCGCGTAATACAAAACAGTTGTGGCTGAATAGTTGTTTTAGTTCTTGTTACAATCAAATGAATTTCATCATACTTTGCGTTGTATTTAACATCTGAGCATTCAATAGCAACCATTTCTGCGACACGCACTGCGCATTCAAAACCCAGAATAACGACGATTTTGCGAGAAATAGCCACTTCCGATACAAAGCATTTTTCAAAATCAGAAAACGAGAGGGTTCTGCTTTTTTAATGAGTGTTCTTTTGTCTATTTATTTAATAGGCTTTTAATGTAAAGCGCAGATGGGCTGGGTCAAGACGTGAGCATGGGACAGAGAGAGAGAGAGATTTACTGAAAGG